>VYXC01009625.1:599727-628157 GCA_013397175.1 Platysteira castanea | reverse complement strand
CTCAGTTTGTGTCTTTATGGTGGATAAATTGGGGGAAGTGCTAAAAGGAGAAAGAGAGTGGTTTTTTATTTCTTTTAATTCCTTCTTATTTCTTTTTACCTTTAGTTTTAGTAATAAACTTCATTGCATTCATTAAAGTGTAGTGCCTGCTTTGTATTCCTCCCTAATTCTTATCTCACAGAAGGGACAAATGCGAACCAACCCACTACTTATGAATTTACTGAAATTCAGCCATACAGCAAACAGCACTACCTTTCATTTAACCAAGCATCATAAATACAACAACCAGTTTTCTGTTCAAACAATAAACAGGCAGAAAACAAGAAACATAATTAACATAGAATCACACTAAGATCTCCTACTGATATTTGCTAAATTTACTTTTTTTTTTCCATTATTTCCAAGAGTCTGATCAACAATCTCTTCTTCTCTCCACACAGAACTGGACTAAGTTCCTCCTCATATATGTGGAGGCACAACTTCTGCAATGTCACCAGCTTATTCTGACTCAGACCACTTCTAATGTATGAAAATCACACAGAGTCATCACATTTAAAAATTTGGAAAGGGAGATTCTGCTGCCCAATTGCTCTGCACTAATGAGGCCTCACTTTGAATATTGTGTACAGTTTTGGACTCAGCAAAATAAAATGATATTCAGCTGTTAGAGGGTGTCCAAAGGAGGGCCACAAAGTTGGTGAAGGGCCTTGAGTGGAAGCCGTATGAGGAGCGGCTGAGGTCCCTTGGGCTGTTCAGCCTGGAGAAGAGGAGACTGAGGGGAGACCTCACTGCAGTTACAACTTCCTGGTGAGGGGAAGAGAAGGGGCAGGCACTGATCTCTTTGTGGTGACAGTGACAGGACCCGAGGGAATGGCCTGAAGTTTGGTATGGCGAGGGTTAGGTTGGGTATTAGAAAAAGGTTTTTTACCCAGAGGGTGGTTTGGGCACTGGAAGAGGCTCCCCCGGGGAGTGGTCACAGCCTCAAGCCTGACAGAGCTCAAGAAGCATTTGGACAGTGCTTTGAGAGGGAAGAGGTGTATTTTTTGAGTAAAGGATTGTTTTAGCTATAAAATAAAATATTCAAAGAGAAATAGCCTAGTTTTGTTTTGCAAGATATAGGCCAAAGTAATGAAGAATTTTTCAAATATACAGTCTGGAAAAGTGTATCTATGAGGAAGGAAAATACTTTTGCTGCAGTAAGTATTCAACTAAAGAGTCAAAATAATGGATTTATATAATTCTCACCCAAGTGATACAGAAGAAACATATCACAGTGAAAAAATTACATATTGCTCTCTTTTGAAAGTGTCCTCAATCTGGTATTAGGACATGAGGAAACAGAAACATTAAAACTTTTTAAATGGCACACCTCTTTGTATTTAACAAAATCATTTCAATCACTTTGAAGGTTTCGATTTTTGGGTTGTTTGTTGGTTTTTTATTGACACTTTTTTTGGACACTGAAGCTTTTGTTTGCCTTGAGCATTGCATTACCATCTAATACATTCCACCTGTCTGTCTGAATAATGGACTTATTGAAAAATCAAAGACAATATCACAGCAAATATACTGCTGAGTCTCCTTCTTCAGCTTTTCCATTCTTTCATGTGTATGGTTCTATGGTTCTTTTCCAGAAGTCTTACTGGTTGTTTTTTTCCTAAATTGCCATTTCCAACTCAATACGTCATACTTAGATCCATATGAGGCTCATAAAATTCACACCCTACGGCTAAATCTCAGTAGTGTGAATATAGCTGATATCCTGAGAGCAAATATGAGATACTGAAGACAGCTAAGGCTCAGTAGTTAGTCTTCTTTGCTCAAAAACAGCATGGAAGGAAGATCAGAGGTAAGGTAAGTAAAAAGAAACAATAACTGTCAGCCTGTATTTGTGACAATGGCCTTATGAGGGAAGAACTTAAGCATTTGGTGTTTTTCAGCACTTAATGTTAGGAATCGCCTGAGAAAAATAAAGCAAATGCCACAGGAAGTAACACTAGAAGCATTAAGATTGCTCCTTCAGTTAGCTTTTCTTGCTGACCAGGAAATACAGTGCTTTCCTGTGTGGCAGGAAACCTGTGCTTGGATGCTTTCATCATGAGATGAGTATTACAGAATCACAGAGAGTCACAGAATGAACTAGGTTGGAAAAGACCTTTGAGATCTTCAATTCCAACCTATGACCTAACAGCACTTCATCAACTAAACCATGGCACTGAGGGCCACATCCAGTCTTTTTTTAAACACTTTCAGGGACAGCAACGTCACCACCTCCCTGGGCAGATAATTCCAGTGCCCATGCATTGATCCCATGCATCCCTCTTCCATCACTACCTCCAGTTTAAAGAAAGCAAGAGTCAAAACTTTTTGTAATTAATGCTCAAATGAGGCATCTAAACTCAATATAGAAAGTGGTTTTGATCTGGGTTTATCAGCTTTACCAAAAAGCTCTGTTTCAGAAATACATTAATGTAGAAGAGATTTTCTTCAACACTTTTACTTAAATCTTGTATAACCCCACTATAAAGTGATGTTATTTCATTCAGCATGAATTGGCACACAGTTTTTATCTACCAGGTCATTAAACTTAGCAGTATTGCAGCTCATGGCACATTTACATGGCGATCAGCAATCAGTCAGGAAAATATTGGGTAAAATTAGGTATCATTACTGAAACAGCAATGCAATCATGCAAAAAACCTTGCCCTCCAATAGACACTGGAGCTGAAAAATGGAGCCCTTGCAAGGTTACTGTAAAGCAGTGAAAGCAGCAAGAAATTCATGGCAATAACTATGTCTGGAGAAGGAATTGAAACAGCAAGGGGTAGAGGACTGGTTAGTACATACTAAAGAGATTATACTAACAGTAAGAAAGAGGTAAAGCAAACAGATCAGTAAGTTCTCAAAAGAGTTCAAAGTAACTGATTCTAGAAAGCTGAGAAACTTAATAACAGAAGAACTAAAACAACAAAGAGTTGTAAAGAGTTATAGCATATACTTGACACAGAGTCAGAAGAGCACCGTAAAGTTGTAAGTACTAAAAGTCTAATAAATTACTCGGTAGGATGCTGATCAAAAGCTACAATAGTGGGATCCAGAGGAAACAAACAAATGGTTAAGGAATAAAATCAACTCTTCAAAATAAGCAGGAATACCTTTGAATAGGAGAAGAATCAAATTTAGATTTCTGAGTTGCTCAGAAAAAGGCAAATAAATGTTAGAAAAATATTTAACTAGAAATTATCTTGATATAGTTGGCTAAGACCTGGAACTATGCTACTCTCTCTATTGGATGTTGAAATTTGTTTTCATTTTGAGTTGGAGTTAAAAATCTGCCCCCATGCCAGCACTAGAATTTGGAAAATGTGTCCATTAAAAAAAAAAAAAATTCAGCTTATTGGTTTTGGGATGGTTTTTTGGGGTGGTTTTTGTTTGTTTGTTTGTTTGTTTGTTTTGTTGGTGGTTTTGTTTGTTTTGTTGGTGGTTTTGTTTGGTTTTGTTTGGGGGTTTTTTGGGGGGGTGGTTTTTCTTTGGAAGGAAACCTCCTAGGAAACCTCTTTAACTACATTATCCTCTACAAACTGCTCTGAATGTTATGTTAAGAGAAAATACTATCTTATTTTGAAAAATTCTATTTGCAAACTAACCTGATAAAAGGCCACAAATTCACTTTTAGAGTAAGTCAAAAGTAATTTAAAATACAGAGTAAAAACCTGTCATGAGCTGTCTGCCTCAGAAAGAAAAATCAACAGTACCCTAAACACACTGATAAATATTTTCAAATCTGCCAGTCAAAGGAGTGGATTCCTCGATGTAATCTTAAAATCAGGCCTTCAATACACAGTTCCATTTTCAGGAGTTCTGTCATTCATAACTCCAAGAAAAGTCAAGGGTAAAAATCTGCAAAATTTTCAGCATATCTTAAAATAATTTCACTGTTTTGGAAACTCAAAAATTATTTTGGTAATTGGTTTTTAAAGTTCATGGATTTCAAAATGCTAGTAAAATATTTTTCTTTAAAAAGAAGAAGGGTTCCTTTTCAGTCAAAGAGTCTGCAAAGTAAAAGGCTTTTCTTTCACATCTTTTATTAACTGAAGGGGTGTGTGTTAACTCCAGATGCAGTTGTTTGGGGATAGAAATCCCAATCCTCATAAAGATGATGTAGACTTTATGTGAAAGCCACCTAAGTACTGCAAGGCTTAAATAAGTATCATTTTAAGACTACACATTTACAGTCATCATGGTCCTAAAGCAATTACAGTCTTTCCAAGAGACATGAAATTAAGAAAATTCTTCCTTGGTTGCACTGCTAGACAAATCCAAGATCAATAAAAAGACAACTCATTCAATATTGCCCATCCTGCCCAAAATGAAAGACTTAAAAGTTTTGCCTCTTTTTCTCATGCTGTGGTTATCAGTGTCTGTCAGCATGTCTCTTTGCCTTCTGCTCAGCTGGATGTAACAAGTGTGGATTCTTTTCTGGGTGAAAGCTCCAGGTGTTTACTCAGACCTCTTAATTTTGAACATACCATAATTTATCTGTCTGGGTGTGCAATTCCTCCTGTGTATTCTTGTGTCTGATGAACTAGCAACCTGCCTACAGAACACTACTTAATAGTACTGTTTTTTCAACTCCAGTGAACAGAATAATAAATTAATCCACACCAATCTCATTAAGTTCTGTGCTACTGAAATTCTAAATTCATTGAGAAATACAGATTGTATAGAATGAAGAGAGCTTGTGCATTATTGTAGTAGATGGGGGTTTACCATTTTTCATAGGTAAATTCGAGTCTTCACAAAAAATATACACTGAGTAGTTTAATAGCATAGTCAGTACCAGTTTTTCTATTATTATGGCTAAACTTTCTTGCAATCAGCAAGGATATTGCCACCTTCATTTTATTATAAATATGAAAAATACTCCTTAATTAAATTTTTGAAAATTCAAGGGAAAAAAATAAAAAGTGAACTGAATAAAGAAAGCATTAAGATCCCTATACCCTCCTCTATTAGCAATAATTTCACTTCTTTTAATGCACGTTTAATTTTTATCCTACAAAAATAGATTGAGTTTTACAAATCAACAAGACAACACACTACTGAATAAAATTTTGACTGGATTAAATTTTCAGACATTTCCCATAATTTAAATGCTTTTCTATATTTAAAAATGCAAAGTGATTTAATAATTTGTATAAAATGCAATGATTTTAAAGCCAAAGGTCTTCCAGGAAAAATATTCACTTCTAATGGCTATTCTAAATTAAATATAACAGTTCAGTTTGGAATTGAAAAACAGCCCTTTCTGTTCAGAGAGAAGTCCCACTACAGTAAAATCTTTCTCAATTGGATAGTTTTGTACTTTTGCCTGTTCTTCCTGAATACATATCTTTACTGAGGCACACTGGATTCTCTTTAAGAAAAAGTGAACTTAATTAATTTTGCAAAGCCACAGTACTTAGATATCAACAATATGCTACGAAAGCATGCAGCAAATTTATCTTTCCTACAGCTAAACATTTTCACTTATGAATGGTGAGATGAACATTTTTGCCTTAACCACTTTAAAGAAGTTAAGAATACAGTCTTCCAAAAAGCTACACAGGAAATATATGTTTTGTAATTATGAAAGTACGTCTAGACTGTACATTCCTTGACATAATGTAATTCATATATTCAGCATTTCATTACACAGAAGTACAATATAAGTAAAATACTTCTTTAACCTCTTTTTTTTTTTTTTTTCCTACAGGTAAAGGGTCTCTGTCCTTTACTGATTTAGCAGAAAAACAGTAAAAATATTTTGTTATGACCACTATCTTATGCATAATTAGATGATTAATTCATAGTTTTGTATTAAGAATCATTACTGGAAAACAGTGGATTGAAAAGAGAAATTATGTAGGTAGCAAAACAACTAACAACAGCTGTCAAAATACTTACAGGCAATGTCCAGTTTTTATGCCAAGAAATCTTACGAGTCAACAGTGAATAAGAATTAAGACACAGCCTGAAAAATTCACTATTAACTCATTTAGTGATGTGGAATTTTGATTATGATTTTTTGCATTTCATTAAAAAATATATTTAAAACTTGAAAATTTTAAATTAGACCTATTACTCTGAGTGGACATTTTCATATATGCTACTTTTTTTTCCCGTAGTGCCCAGTGTATTTTCGTAACATCTCCACTCTGTTCCTTTTTTTGTTTAAATGAACATAGAGACTTTGCATGTGTTCATGCATTTGTACAAATGTATATGGAATATTTTTAAGAAAAATCCAAAACTCTACCATTTCACTGGAGAAGAGAGAAAAAGCATACCTTTTCTGGATCAGTTGTTGTAATGACCCACACACAGTGTGCATTGTCTTCATATTGAACTGGATAATTTGGCGACGTGATAATGCCACTCGGTCCACGTAAATTAGAACCGCATGTTCTAGCTAAAATGATAACCAACAAATCAGATTGCTTTAGACTGGATGCTCTCTTAAAAATAAATATAACAAAATGGCCACATCATTAGTAACAACTTCCCATGACAGTATTACTATGCTGATATATTCTATAACAATCCGCCCTTAAAGATATTTCAGCAAGACAAAAAAAAATCTGAAAATTTATCTACAGAGGAAGAAATGAGCTCTTTTAAATTAATCAGCCCAACATTTACAATAATTTATTCATACTTTATGTAAAATAAATTCTCAAAATTATCATATCAGTGTTCTGTTTGGAGAGAGATCTACCCTTTCCAAATGTATGGAGGGAGCCTTCTACTTATGAATGTAAGAAGGGCCAGTATGTGCTCTTCTTCATGATTTCCCCATGATTTGGAGAAACCCATGTATCACAATATTTATGCAACTGTATGTCCTTAACCTAAACATGACCTTCTGTGGTGTCTTAGCTCTTTATATCATAGGAATATAATTACAAAGAAAAAATATAAGATGGTTCTAAGCAGTACATAGTCTGGCTTTGGTAAAGCACAGATTCAGTTGTGAAACCATCACAATCTCTCTGCCACATTCAGCAAATCCAGATAGCCAGCAGTTTGAAAATACATTACTTAACATATTCATATTCAGTTATCTTCCAAAGAGCACTAAAGATAGATGTTACAAGAATATTCAAATTTCTCAAAATATTTTAGTATCTAGAAGCATTTAAAAATATTTAGATGTGTAATTTTCAGTGACACAAACAGTTATAGAACTCAGAATATTTCAAAATGTCACTGTCATGTTTGTAGTATTACAGCACTTTGTCAACATGCTGAACAGAGAGTCTAGATCATATAATTTCTAAGTACTTATATACAAATGTCAGAACATCAGAATCTATCCATATATCTTCCATATCCATATTACCTTCTGATGTAATTTAGTCTCTTCAGTTACTTAAGTTTCAGTACAGGAAAAAGGAATGACTAGATTCTTTAAAAACTTGGTCATTCTTTTTCTTAATATTGGAATAAAACACCCAACATATTTCTGGTACTTTGGAAAATTTTGTTTTTCATCTTTCTCTGGCTGCCTCCATTCTAGAGCATGAAATACGAGCATTTCTTTACTTCACAAACTGCTGGGAGGAAGCCTGATCTTCTCCATGAATAAAAGCGTGAGTGGTACAAATAGGAAAAAAGGTACTAGGTGAAAATGACTATCAGATTTTCTATGCTTCCATCACAATACACTACCAGCACCTGGCCCTTTGTTACAATGTTAGAGACTAGACTTTGAGAACTCTTTACAACTCTATGACAAGACTGATTCAACCGGGACTCCGTTATCTGTGAAAATGTCTATCTATGCATGCAGGGACATTGGAACTAGATAAACTTTAGGGTCCCTTCCAACTCTAATTATTCTGCAATTCCGTGTTTATGACCTAAAGTGTCTTAATAGCCACCCATGAATTTAACTTAAGTCTCAGACACATCACATGGAAATCTTTTGTAACAATCCCAGCAGAAGTCTAAAAAGACTCCTCACCTACACAGGAAATTCAACAAAAGCATCATTCAATAGCTATTTAAAGAAGGCTGTACTTAACATGGAAAAAAAAGTCATAGAATCCCTTAGGTTAGAAAAGACGTCTAGGTTAACCTACCACTGTCCAGTCCATCACTAAACCCTGTCCCTAAGTGTCACAAAACAGCTAATCATATTTAAGTATGCCACTGGATGCTGCCTACTAACAATACAGAAAGCTTGGCATGTTGCTCCTGTATTAAGCAATATATATTCTTTTAACTGAGGGAATAACAAGGGCAGATTCATGGGATCTGAATATATGACATTTTCTTTCTAGTAACTGGTAGAAACACCATACCTCCAGTACCATAACTAGCACACAATTAATATTTTTTAGTTTATTTTCAATTCCTCCTGCCCAAGGTCTGCTACAGCAGAAAGTAATCCAAGGTGCAAGTTTGTAGCAATAAAAAACCAGTTGGCTGTTCCTGTAGCTATCCACAAAGAACAAAGGCTAGGAAACATATCCCTCGCAGAGAGATTTTTCAGTCAAGCCATTACTCTTTTATCTTTCTCCTATTCAAACTTCCAGGATAAGGTTAAAAAAGGGGGGGAGGGGAAGGGAGTGAAGCCAAGCAAGAGGTACAATTGAAGTTCAATCCAGAGGTCTGTTTAGGAAATAGAGTTACTGCAAAAGACGGCCTAAAAAAGTTAAATAGCCTTGTGTACTGCCTACAGAAAACAGGAATGGATCGCTGCAAGGTTTTCGTGTGGAGTTCAAGGAAAATGGGAGCATTTACATTAGCACCACGCAGTTTCCAAGGGCAGTTTCTGGGGCCTCCCACCACTCCCTGCCTGTGATCCAGGTGTGGCAGTGGGGTGGACCTGGAGCTGCACCACCACCATGGGCAGACCCCACATCCCCCGGGGCCCTGGGATCCCTGCCACTGCTGTGCCCTTTCAAGTAATGTAATGAACTTGCCAAGAGTAAGGGTTCCTGTGACTTTTCATCAGCTCCCTAAATTCTGAGCTTTGTTAATCACTATTCTGGGCTAAATGCAAATGTCAGCTTCTTCAGTAAGTCTTTTACTCTTGAAAATTAAGCCCACAGCAGTTGCATGCAGTTTATCAGCTTTTCCACTTTAAATTGATGATAATTTAGAAACTGTGATAAGCACTTCCTTGCACTGTATATTTTATTATTAAGTGATTGGTGCTTATATGAACACCATGAATACTGGGATCTTGGAGCTCAGTAAAGGAATTGAGAATAATACAAACTGCAAATCAAACCCGCATCTTTAACTCCCCACAATCCACAAACATGCACGTCATAATACCAAGCAAGAATTATATACCATTCAGAAGTGTAGCACATACATGATTATACAAGTTGAAAAAATCTTATCTGGCAGCAGGAGAAAAAAAAATGGAATTACAAAATATTAGGTAATGAAAACGTTTTAAAGAAGTATATGAGTTTTATATAAGTGCAATTATTTTTAGCTCATTCTTGAACAAAAAAAAGTTTATGTTTAGGTGTTACAAATTCTCCAGTGTTTCTTAAACAGGTGTCATTTGCTGCCCTGATAACTGGCATTCAGGTGTAAGATTTTGTGTGCACAAGAAGTATCATTTCGATCTACCTCAAAATGACAATACAAGTATCTCTAACAGTTTGTATGATTTCTTTTTTCTTTTCCAATTAATGGTGGTGGTTTGCCCTGTTTTTCCTGGCTAGGTTGTCTGGTCTAAGAGAATATACAGCAAGCACATTTCAAGGATCAAGACTCTCATTGACCTGTACTAGCTAAATGTGCAACCCAAAATAATTTTTCTACTGAGATAAAAAAGAAAAGTTTTGTACATAGATATGCATTCTTTATTTTTCCTATACACCTCAGTTCTGATGTACTTTGGCACCATTTATATATTTTTCTGTGTTTTTATTACAGACAGTAGATTGCAATGGAAAAACATACAAAGTAACAAAAAGCCACTTCCCCTGTTCCATAAAAGCAGGGTGGGGGGAATTTCAAGCAAGGGTGTCTAGATGGGAAAACATTTAATAATAAGTTGGAAGGTCAGGTAATTTGTAAAGCTGAGCAAAACAAATGAACAGAAAGAAATTTACTGAAAAATCAGGACTAGGTAAATATCTGGGACTGATAGGAACACAGTATGATTGTAAGAAACTCCTATTTGGGAATTAATTTAGAAAAATTTAACATAAATCTAACTAATTAGTTCTACTTAAAAGTAAGTTTATCATGACAAAAGGATGATTAAATGAAATTAAAACTATTTAAAGGGAATTAGCTCCCTAAATTGATATTCTTTCTACACATTTGATTGCATGCTTCAAGCTACGTAAAAATCTTTGTATATTTATAATCGTATATACACATATAGATGATATATGGTTCCCTTTTTTAGTTTGCTTAATTTTGAGATTCATTGCAGCAGAAAGTATAAATTCCCCTTCCAAACTTCATGAAAAATTCCAAAGAATAGCAGTTACCTCTGCAAATTGGCCTGTGGTCACTCCAGGCAGCCAATGTATCTGTCACTCTCTGGCAAGTGATACTCTTAGAACCTTGCAGCACGTAATTGTCTTCACAGGAAAACTGTACACTTGCACCCACCCTACGAGAAAAAAGGGAGAAAGAAGGAAGGAATTAAATATATTTTAATATCAAGCTCCTCAATGTAAACATTGTAACATTGCCAAATGTAAACATTGCCAAATGTAAACATTGCCAAGTGACAATATTTCCAGATCCAAACAAAGAAATTAAGGTACAAAATTCTACTCTATCAATACTGTATTCATAAAAAACAACTTATACTCTAGGGAAGAGGTCTACTATTTAGTTTGGCCACCTTTTAAGGAAGAAAGTCTAGGAATACAAAACAATTGTGATACTAAGTTTGCTCTTTTACAGTATGAGTTCATGCACAGATATCTATTTTTTATAAAAAAATATATAATCACAATTCTTTCAGGCAACAGAACTTACTTAATGAATAATTTCAACATCACTATATTCTCTCAAATGAGAGAATAAGCAATTAGATATGGTAATTTGTCAACATGCACAATCAGGAAATATTAATTTCAGTCAATGGCATTAATTCATTAAATATTCCTGACCTTGTTAAAATCTCCTGTTAAACTTTACATTAAATGATAAATTTTTTTAGGACTGAAATTTGACTGTTACACTTGTAACACTGAAATGTGTCCCTTTGGAACTACTTGGGCTGACTAATCCTTATGAAGATTTTCAAAAACTGTATACACTTATGGTCTGTATCACAGGGAGTTTTCCTAAAAAGGATTTACATTTCTGACTCCATTTATTGCTTGTGACACTCTTTGTTCCCCGTCATAATTAACTGGTTCTGTTTTCTGTTTTCTTGCACTTTTAAATCTGTATTTGACAATCACATGTTGTGAACTAAGTGAACTCAATAAAGCAGATTTCGCAGTTTAGCCTCTCTAAGTTATTCAGTCGTAAATACCAGAGGATTTCTATATGGCAGTCAGGAGGCTCAGTGCTTAAAATTGTGCTGTCTATGAAGAACTGCATATAATGTAATTCACTATCATGCAGCTCATTCCCACCCTTCACGGACAAGTATTTTCTCAGTTTCTCAGAGGATCTCACAAACACTGACTATATTGTTCATTAATTGTGGGAAACAGAAAAGTAGAAACTTCCACAGACACTAATGAGTTTGATTTACAGCCCTGGAAAACGCTTGGGTTGATGTAACGCTATACATAGACATTAAGCAGAGAAATTTGAAATCTATGTTTCTGTAGTTATAAGTGAGAGTACGCTTTAAGATAATAAGAAACTGTATTAGGTAATATGGTGGAGGGATTTTAACTATAGTAATGTGATCTTATAGTTAAGAATTTAGATGTTATAATAGAAGTATATATGTCTACATGCGGTGACAAGCTATTGGATGAAAGATAGACGCAGTGCAGTAGAAAGTACTAAAGGTGATAGGTTATAAAGTCAAAATAAAACTTCTTAACTGTCCATTGGGCTAGAAAGTTATATATTGCCATGTAACTGGGAAACTCGTGACTATCTCCTCAGCTGTGGATGACTTACTACTCTAAATCCATGACCTCTGAGACTGATGCCTTATTTGATTTATTGTTTTCCAAGTAATAAATCATTGTTAGCCGCTGATAGTCCCATCTCTTTTACCAGGCGCCGATAATTAGTATTGTGATGTGTTTCTACAGTTCTTTTCATTCTTTCAGGAAATTTTAATATGATTTTTTTTCTTTTTCTTTTTATAGTTAATTTTAAAATTTGAGTATGATGCTTCAAATCTAGAAAATTTTTAAAAACTGCTTTTCCTATGACTTTGTTGTTGAGCTGTTAAATATGAAAACTCGGAAAGGTAGGGAAAATATTGGCCCTTTTCTTTCATAATTCATGCAAAATGCATAAAATTGTTCAAGAGCAATGTAAGTTTCTAAAATTGTGTTTATTTTATACTTATCATAATCTTCAGAACATTCTTAAAACCCTCAGAAAAATAGACCAGGCATTATTCCAAATAAATACCTCAAATTAATAAAGAATTAGTGTCTCTTCTTGGTAAAGAAAATATTACCCATTATTCTGACACTTAAATGCCATAAACACATATTTTTTAATGGCATTTTCTCCAATCTTCTAGAATTAGGATCTCTGCATTTCTTTTTCTAAGGAAACAGGGTAAAAAACCCAAGCAGTTACCTAGTAGTGATATATGCAAATTGAGAATCAAAGTATTTAAAAATCATATTGGAAAAAGACCATCCAACAAGTGTAATGTTTTGTGAAGCAATGTGAAAACCAACATTTCCCTTAAGTTTGTTATCATAAAGGCACGTAAGGAGAATTTAAAAACTGTGCACATACAAAAACATAGACTGAAATGAAATGTATAATTATTGGATGTCTGCAACAGCAATTTATGATTTAAAATACCTGAATATTTCCCCCAAGAAAGAAAGATGGGGGCTGGGGGGAAATGAACAGGAGGAATACAAATATTTTTATGTTTAATGCAGTAAACTAAGGATTTTAGTTTAACTTGGGTTTCGATCATTACAGAAATACTTTTGAAGTTTTTATTAATGTATACCTAACACATTACATACTAATTTAAGCTATACACTTTTGATGATTCAATTTGTTTTAATATTATTCTACAAAGTATGTACTTCAGGGGTTCGTTTGGTTTTTCCCTAAAGCTCTGGAAATAGCTTGGATCTAAGGATCTAAGGACAATCAATGTGAACTTCATATGTTTTACACAGTGTGTATAATCTTTTGAAATATCTGAACACAAACTAAGGGACACAGAATAAATGTGCTGAATACAACATAATAAAAACAAAGAAGAAATATAGCAAAAAAGTGTCATAATAAAGAGGAAGGTAGGGACATGAAATACCCAAAAGCTCCTTATGGATCTAAAGCATCATCTTCAGGAGAAGCATTTGGGTGCATTTGGATCACAGTCTATGACAAAATTCCTAACCACATCCAGATTGCTGGGTCTCTTCATTGATTAAACTTGACAGTTTCCCATTTAAAAAGGGGACATCCTTTTGAAGATGTCTTATAGCTTGTTTGATATGTGATTTCAAAAAAATTATTGGTTCCTTTAATATCCACTAGTTAAAAATGAATGTTTTTAATTGGGTTGGGGGGTTTTTGTTGTTTTGTTTTGGTTTTTTTACATCTCTACCTCCCTAGTCACTGTGCAAATCTGTGGGCACTGGAAGTATTGTGTTTTGCTTTGTTACTTCTCTCTGTAAACTTTAAACATGAGGAAGAAATCTGTTTATTTGTTTTTCTTTTTCTATTTTAAAATTGAACTCCATCAAAGCATAATTTGTGGATGTATAAAGAATGCTAGAATTTGACTGGGAGAAGCCATTCTTAAAAAAGAAGATACTAACATAAAAAAGTTAATTTAATATTCAAAATCTGTTCTGGAAATCTAAAAGCCATTTGTTTTACAAGTGTTGGTGAAATTGTGGAAAATGACTGGATTTTAACATTACTGCACACACCATACAACATTTAAGGAGAGCTGAAACAGTGTTATTTAGATCCATTTCAAATTTCATTTAAACAATCTACGGGTTTGAAATCTTACATTAAAAAAAAAAGTGATATTGACCTCAAAATTGTATTGATTATGTTCTCATTACTCTAGCCACGTCTGACTTGCCATTTTTTCCCCAAAATGAATCAAAATATCCATCGGATTGTTTTAAAAATCACTGAAAATCATCTCCCTACTTCCTGAAATGAAAACGGTAGACGCATGGCAGGACAACAGAATGAAAAGGTTAAGATTTCAAGTCCTTTTTGTTTGCTTTATGATATTAGAATGAATGCCATTATTACACTGAGAACGATGAAACCCTTTTCAAAGAACTTGTCATCACTGAATCAGCTGGGTCTCAGGCTGTCTTGAAAATAAACCCTCTGCCTTTCCATCAATCTCACTCATAACATGTCTTTCAGTAGACTGGAAAAGATTTTGAATGTGCATTTTCACATGTTTTAGTTCAGATTAATATTCACAGTTGTCATTCTCCTGACAAGAACAATAGCTCCTTCTGGTGTTTATACTTGCCTCTTAGAAAACAAACAAAAAAAAACGCATTGCCTTTCTTTACCCTCCAGAGTACTTTTATCACAATGGAGAAATGCAAGCAGCAGCAAGTATTATTTCCCCTTCTCCTATGGAAGAGCTTGATTTGTCATTTCAGAGAAACAAAAACTAAATTCCAGCCAAATTCTCTGTTTAAATGCCCATCTAGATTTAGACAGCTAATTTTAAGGTCGATATGTTTTAAATAGATATTAACAAACTTTAAAGTACATGAAAAACAGTTGCTGTTGCATAAGGAGTTTTCAGATAATAAGTAATGTTTAGGAGGAAAACAAACTGTTATCATTTCCCTCAAATAATATTCAGAACTGGAGGCCCAAAACATGCACACAATTATGTGATCAAAGTATACAACATGTTTTATTTATTTTATGTTATACAAGCTGCTTGTTGAATACCTTATGCATTCGTTTATCCCCATGAACAGTAACATACAGTTCGTGAAATTAAAATATTGTAAGAGGCCAGATGGGACAAAGGAGGGAGGGAAATAGCCTTGCTCTGTCAGTTTAGTAAGCATAGGTATTGCTCATAAGTAAGCTCCAGGCATTTAGGATACTTTTAACCCACATTCATTCCTAAGAGGCTGTGTTCTAAATATAGTTATCTGTGTTTTGCAAGGTTCTTTGACATTTGATTCCTTCGGATATTGTAAAATATACTTTAAGCTTTAAGGTTATTTTGGGTTTTCCCTCTTGGTATTTTTATGCATTGCTGGGATATTTGTTGTTGAGCTCTTCCATGGTCGGGTTCACACGTTTTGGATCTTTGAACCTGTTTCACCTATTTTAGTTCCCTTTCTCTTTCAATTTACAGACTACAGCCTAGAGGTGAAAAGAAGCAATTCCCTTTCTTACCTCTTCGAGTTTTTCAGTGCTCTTAGACCTGCTGCTGTTTCTTAACAATTGTTCATATGCCACTGATTTGGATCACAACTAGATGAGAGTCTGTTTGGCCAACAGTGTATCATGAACATATAAAAGCTGTATGACATTTATAGAGTCACAGAATAAATTAGATTGAAAGAGGGCATCATCTAGTCCATTTGAAGCAAGCCCAGTTTGAACAGAGGGCTCAGAGCCCCACTCAGGTGAGTTCTGAATGCCTCCCTGGATGGAGATTCTACAAATTCTCTCACAAACGTCAATGTTTTACCACCCTCATAGTAAAAGCATGTGGGTTTTTTGTTTTTGGTTTTTTTTTAATCCTGAATCCAGTAATAATTTACCATGTATACCTTATTTCCATTGTCTCTAGTCCTGCCACTGTTTACTCTTTCCAGAGATGCTTTTCTCTCTCCACTGATAACAAAGTGATCCAGGCTACTGCCCCTAATTCTTTCAACTAAGTATCTTATTTGGAGGAATTCAGAGGAGGCATGTTCTGCAGCATTTATGGCTTCATGAGGAGAGACTGAAGCAGAGGAGGGATACTGAGACATGCCTGCACAAGCAAGAAAGTAAAATACTCTCAAAATAACAATGGAAGTATAAAAGTATTCCTTGGATGAATACACACAGGCACTTTATTACCTCTTGAGAAAGTTATATTTTAGCATCCCATTTTTATCTAGTCTTCTACTGCCTGATGTTTCTCTCTGCAATACATCAAACATTAATAAAGACCTAGATAGAAATTGCATTTATTTTCCTAAAACAGCAGCCCTTTGGACAGCAAATGCATACTGTATTTTTGTATCATACAATTTCATTTGCAGTAGTTGTGCTTGACAAGTTGGATCAGAACACATAGAAGAGGACATCAGCAAACATCTAGAAAACTTGTCTCTCTAGCCTATTAATTGAAAGCTTATTTCCCTTCATTATTTTTTTAAACACAGTGAACTGCTGCCCTGTCACTAATGAAGCCATGACTTTGCTTATAATTGAATCTTTTAATGCTGGAGTTGTTTATGATTTCTCAAATTCCTTTGAGGATAAATAGAGAAAAATCCAAAAAGTATGTCAGTTTTTATGTAATTTATTTTTCCTGTCAGTTATGATCTAGCTTGGAAGAGCCTTGATTCAGGAGACAAGTTGTATTAATTTCCTTTCTAGAGTTGCAGAGAACTTTGCACAATTCCTTCTAATTCCTGTGAATTGTTCCTTTCTCTTAGGTCTGACTGTCCATTCCCTGCTGAAAAATTTATAAATCTCTGCATGAGCTGGAGGCTCCCATCTCCTTCCTCTGACCCTCTTCTCTGCTGCACCTTCAAGTCTCTGCATTTTTTCCTCAATGGGGAAAGAGCAAATTTCCTCCTTTCTCCATAGGGGTCCATTTGACCCTGTCTTCTTTTTTAAATATAACAAAAGGAGAAAACAAGAAAAAAACAGGAGATAGCATTCATTACAGCATCAGATACTGTATTTGCCATGTTCCCCAAGCTTTTTAACAGCTTTTTCAAAGTGGGAAAACACATAATACTTTCTGCTTCTTCTTCATCTTCTATGCTGTCCACAGAGTTCTGCTTTTTCTCTATAGATGAGATTATTATGCTCTAAAACTCCTATTTTAAATGTGTCGATTTAAAAAACAACTCAAGCAAAAACAATTCAAGATATGTAATTGAACAAATATATTTTGACAAATAATCAATAAATTTAAAACTAGGGAAATTATACACATCTGTAGTTACAGGCTACGTATAACTGTAACAGGAAATACCTTCCTCTTGGCCATACAGAAAACTAAATGTGCCTACCTGAAGTCAGAGCCTACTCTCTTCCCATTTTCAGGAATTCCAGGATCAGGACATGTATCAGATGCAATTGCATCCCCACCCTGGGTCACTGCAAAGTAAAGGATAAAACTTATTTAGACATGTAGCTTTAAAGACGACTCTACTTTTCCCATATATAAACTTCCATGGCCTGAGTGCGACCATATTTTACTGTTTTATCTTGAACCAGTTTAAATTATTACTAAAAAGACTCCCCACATAATTGACTCATTTGGTGTATTATTTATTTTCATTGGTTATGGCAAAGTATGTTTAGCTTCTGTGGGAAAATAAATTATTGATTTTCCACAGTCAGTCATTTTTTAAATAGATATACTAGGATCCACAGTTTTCCTCAGCAAGGAAAAAAAACATTTCATGAAGTCACCTTCTGAAAGATTCACAACACACCATTGTAAGATTAAGACAGTGTAAAAAAATGAGATCTCCATAATAAAATCTGTCTGTAATAAGATTTAAAATAAACAAAAGCCAAGAACCCAACTGTGATACTGTAGAACTGCAGAACAGGAATATTTTTATGAATCACAAAATCATTTAGGTTGGAAAAGACCTCCAAGATCACTGAGTCCAACTTTTGACCAACCACCACCTTAACTGGAGATAAAGTTAATCTCAAAAATATAAAAAATACCCCACTGAACAATGCATTTTTAGTCAGTTGAATATGTGCTCATGCTAATGAGGTTCAAATCTCTATTTTTTGTTTTCAGCTAAGAATAGAAAGACAAGGTCTCCTATACTGTTCCATTCTTTTTGCCTGCCATTCTTTCTCCCTCCAGACTGTCAGACACTTAAATGACACTATGTATATAAATACTATGGTCCTCTCAAAACTCAAAGCAATTTGAACATTGTTTTCCCTTTTTCCTTCTACATTCCTAAAATGGTAATTAAGGAATAGGTGAAAGTAAAAGCAATTAATCATAAACAAAAGACATAGAGCAGAATATTGAATATACAAAAAACCGGACTACATGTTCTTTTTATCTTGCACATATACACGTATGGTGTGTCCAGCTGTAAAAAGGAAGAACTGTCATAAAGACTGTATTGGGTTTGCATTGCTGGGTTTCGGTAGTGGGGGCGGGCTACAGGAGTGCCAGGAACTTCCTCCATGTCCACCAGAGTAAATCCCTGGAAGCACCAAAGAGGGACCTGCTGCTGGCCAAGGCTGGGCCAACTAGAAATGGTGGTAACACCTATGGGATAACAGACCTAAGAAGAGGAAAAAAGTTATCGCGAAGTTGTAATTGCAGCCAGAGAAAAGCGGGGAGAGGACCCATGAGAGGAATAGCTCTTTAGACACCAAGGTCAGTGCAGAAGGAGGGAGAAGAGGTGTTCCAGGTACTGCAGCCCATAGTGAGGACCATGGTGAGGCAACTGTGCCTCTGCAGCCCACGGAGAACCACAGGGATGCAGACGCAGGGTCCTGCAGATCCATAGAGAGAGGAGTCCATGCTGGAGCAGGTTTGCTGGTAGGACTTGTGACCCTGTAGAGGACCCATGCTGGAGAAGCCTATCCTTGAAGGTCTGCATCCCACGGAAGAGTGACCCATGCTGCAGCAGTTTGGGGAGGACTGTTGCCCATGGGATGGACTCACATTAGAGAAGTTCATGGAGAATTATCTCCCATGGGAAGGACAACATGCTGGAGCAGGGAAAGACTCCTCTCCCTGAGCAGCAGCAGAAACAATCAGTGGTGAACTGACCATAACCCTCATTCCCATCTCCCTGCATGACTGGGGAAGAGGTAGAGCTGGGAAGGAGGGAAGGGTAGGAGATGGTCTGACTTTATTTGTCATTACCTTGCTCTGATTTTGTTAGCAATAAATTCAGTATCTCTAATTCCAGTCTGTTTTGTCCTTTCGTGAGTGATCTTTCCCAGTCCTTATCTCAACCCATGAACTCCTGGTTGCATTTTCTCTCCCCTGTCCAGTTGTGGAGGGGGTAGATGGGGACGCTTTGTTGGGTGCCTGGCATCCAGCCAGGGCCAACCCACTGCAGTTACATGCCTCCAGTCTTTCTGTTTCCACCACAAAAAAAAAAAAAACAGAACTAGTAGAAATTTGTGGAGCATGTTTTCCATCTTACAAGAGTTTTGGGAAATCTTTCAGAAAAAGACAGAGCATTCTTTCTGAATTTCAAAAAAAAAATAGTTAATTGGAATATTTTAGCTGCACAAAATAAATTACACAAGCCTGAGTGGATTACAGATGACAGCATTACAGCTGAAAGGTGATGAGAGATTAGATGTAAAAAGCATCTGGTTTTCCCACACAGTGATATGCTTTCAAATTTAATACAGCAGCAAAAGGAGTGTTGACAAGTAGGACATACACAATCAGGTGTTAAGAGTTACAAATCTTCCTCTGTTTTGGCAGCTTCAGGGACATTTCATTTGTATAGAAATCCAAAGATTTACAAGAGAAGATTTAAAGAACTAAAAAACTGCATTACAGCACTACAAAAATACAACTAATACAACGCACTATTACAGACCGAAGTTCTTGACCTGAGCACAGGTTCTTCTGTAGAGAAGCAGGGAAGCTACAATGATTACAGTATATTCCAACATTTGCCTTTTTTTTTTTTTTTTCAGTCTAGAATGTTTCAAGAATACAGGAATCATCTCTTCCTCCACATCTTTTTAACACTACTTACTGTACTGCACATATTTTTTTAAACTACATCAAGAAAGATTATGATAGTATCAAAATTTTCTTTCAAGACAGAGCTGAAAATATGAGGTCTTACTTAAAAAGAGTATTTCCTTCTAAATACAAAAGCCAAACATGAGCAAAAATTCAGTTCATCCGGACTTTTGTCCACGTGTAGCACTGGAATTCACCATCTTGAAAACTCTCTATACCAGAGCACCTTCCTGCTAATTTCACTAATATTACTTAGACCGATAAAGCTTTTTGTGTGTGAATAAAGGTTTTCAGAACAAGTGTATACTAGCTAGTATTCATATATTTTATTCTGAAAGTTTAATCTTGTAGTTTCTTCAAAAGTGTTAGCACTGAAATGCAGTTATAGTGAGAATCTGATCTTGCTAGAAAAGCAGCCTGCTTTTCTGATGTTTCTTAAAATAAATTCTCTTTCTTCTAACATTTCTTCCACTGTTTCAGAAAAAAAAAGTCAAATATTTACTACTTGTAGCAAAGAAATGTAGCTATGTTAGTGAACATGAGATTCAATTTGGACTACTGAATCACCGAAACACAAACATAAGCAAAACGACTGATATGGTTATTTGACTTATCAGGTTTACTAAACATGAACCTTGCGGTAACAATTGTTATACCAGGTGGAGAACGCTACCTTTGCTACCATGGTTTAAGAACATCAAATTGCAGCGAAGCCATCTCCTTTNTGTATATATATGTATATATACTTTTACATGTTAGTATGCTTAAAACCTTTACCTGCCAATATTTTGGAATTCACCTAAAAATTAGGTATTAAAATTTATTTTAGCTCTAACATTTATCATTCAGACTCAAAATAGATGAAAAGGTGATCGAAGAAATTCCTGTTAGAGACCTTTATCTTCCTCTGTTTCAATCCTGCCAGATTTCCACTTTATCCACTGCTAGCCATTGCTATTGAGATCCATAACATGAGATGAGAAAGTATTATCTTTGATTTGAGTAGCTCACTTTCACAATATATTTAAACCTTGCAGTATCTACAAGCATTTCTTGGATACATCATTTCTATTCACCCATTCACATGCCCTATATGGTTTAACTTTGAAGAAAAAGANATTTTTTTAAACTACATCAAGAAAGATTATGATAGTATCAAAATTTTCTTTCAAGACAGAACTGAAAATATGAGGTCTTACTTAAAAAGAGTATTTCCTTCTAAATACAAAAGCCAAACATGAGCAAAAATTCAGTTCATCTTGACTTTTGTCCACGTGTAGCACTGGAATTCACCATCTTGAAAACTCTCTATACCAGAGCACCTTCCTGCTAATTTCACTAATATTACTTAGACCGATAAAGCTTTTTGTGTGTGAATAAAGGTTTTCAGAACAAGTGTATACTAGCTAGTATTCATATATTTTATTCTGAAAGTTTAATCTTGTAGTTTCTTCAAAAGTGTTAGCACTGAAATGCAGTTATAGTGAGAATCTGATCTTGCTAGAAAAGCAGCCTGCTTTTCTGATGTTTCTTAAAATAAATTCTCTTTCTTCTAACATTTCTTCCACTGTTTCAGAAAAAAAAAGTCAAATATTTACTACTTGTAGCAAAGAAATGTAGCTATGTTAGTGAACATGAGATTCAATTTGGACTACTGAATCACCGAAACACAAACATAAGCAAAACGACTGATATGGTTATTTGACTTATCAGGTTTACTAAACATGAACCTTGCGGTAACAATTGTTATACCAGGTGGAGAACGCTACCTTTGCTACCATGGTTTAAGAACATCAAATTGCAGCGAAGCCATCTCCTTTTACAGATGTACATACATACAAAATGCCTAAGTACTTTGGGACATCAGTAAATGCTGAATGAAACCTTAGTCATAGCACAGAACGAAGTGATCTCCCCAGATGGAAGACAACCTTTGCAAAATTTTTTTCTCAGCCATTAGTTTACTCTGTCAGCACACTCTCACACCAATATCAGAGCAGGGTGGTTCAGCCTCTCGCTCATCCAGAGAAGTAGTATCTCTTTAAATAGGACAGGTATCCTATCTCTGGAATTCAACACATCTTCCTGGATGTCTACAGCCCTTGTTAAACATGGCCCAGGTTTTAGCTTCTATTTTTCCCAGTGAACTGTCAAGTATACTTTTAACAGATGGTGTTTGCATGACATGCTGCCATGGCAAAATAAATCCAATTCCCAATAAAACAAACCTGCCTGATTTTATATTTCCAGATGGGAAAAGAAAAAATAGCAAATTTCTAAAATTAGTATAGCAATTTATTGCCTCTAGTGGGTCAGAGACACCAGGGNTGTATATATATGTATATATACTTTTACATGTTAGTATGCTTAAAACCTTTACCTGCCAATATTTTGGAATTCACCTAAAAATTAGGTATTAAAATTTATTTTAGCTCTAACATTTATCATTCAGACTGAAAATAGATGAAAAGGTGATCGAAGAAATTCCTGTTAGAGACCTTTATATTCCTCTGTTTCAATCCTGCCAGATTTCCACTTTATCCACTGCTATCCATTGCTATTGAGATCCATAACATGAGATGAGAAAGTATTATCTTTGATTTGAGTAGCTCACTTTCACAATATATTTAAACCTTGCAGTATCTACAAGCATTTCTTGGATACATCATTTCTATTCACCCATTCACATGCCCAGTATGGTTTAACTTTGAAGAAAAAGACTTTTGCATACTCCTGAAAGACCCATGTCTAGTTTGTACTCTTTCTGCACTGTATAAAATTTCATTTACCTAGGGTATTAAAAGGTGTTTCATGCTTTCTGCATCTTTTTTCTGGTTTTTTCCATCTTTATCATATCAAACATGAATTGTTTCTCTTTACATTCAAAGCTCATTCACAGACTGAGTGTATTTTAACTATAATTACAATTTTCATTTTAGAATTTAAAAATTTCAGAACAATGGTGTCTTAATGAAAAATGGGAAGTAATAGTCATATTAAAAGCTTGCAAAACTTAGAAATAAATATCAATTATGCAAAACCTTTGGCAAAGCTATGCACTAATTATCAGGATTTATCTTAAAGCACTAACAATGTTCCTCTGCAATGCAGATATAAACTACACATCAATAAACTGGTAGTTATGATAAATAAATTTAGGATCAGTCTAAATAACAACCTCTCAAATAACAGCGTCTCTCAGTATATTCTTATCACATTCTCAGTATAGCCTCTCTTTTAAAAAGAAGTTTAAGAGTATATCATCCTGGCTAATATCAAAGTAAGACACTACTTTACATAGACAGTTCCTCGTAGTGTCTCCCAGTTCTTCAAGGAACCATCGACTAGAGGAAATTGTGAGTATTCCATGAGACTAACATCAGAAAAGGTATTTGAAGTCACAGGGCAGGGAGAAAAGTGAGGAAATATTCTAGTCAGGTTTGGGGTTTTTTTTCTTCTTTTTCTAACAGCAGGTTTGAGAACATCAAAGATGCTTCAACCACCAGACATGTCTGTAGTACAGAGACAGAGCACTCTCAGTGGATACAACCTAACTCTGGAACTTCTCAACATGTCAGGCTATTATATACTGCAAAACTTACACATTCTCAGGCCTTTCTGCAGAAATAATTGAAGACAAGCTGGGAGTTCATTAACTTGATTGACAGATTTACATTCTATATACAACCCCTAGGGTTAAGACTAGTGATTTAAATTTCTATTTGATAAAAATAAAATCTATTCTTTCTTTACTGATTGAGAATGAATCAATGAGATTTCTTCTATTTTCTCAGTTGGGATCATAAAGACTAGAGTTTCCACAGCTTTGGAGGTCATCTTTATTGTTTTACTTGATGTATGACACAGGAAAATCAGAATTCCTTTAAGATGTTTCACATGCTCTGATTCTAACACAATAGTAAAGAAGAAAGACCGGTAGTAACTATCAACATAAATCAGACTTTAAAATATTGTAATCATAATAATAAACAATTAGCAGATACATTAAAATCCTAATTTAGCTCAGCATATGGGAAATGTTTAATCAAGGAGCAGTATTAGGCAGGAGGAAGGGCTGGTGCAACAGATGTTTCATGCAGCAATACAAGCAACATGAAATCTCCCTTGTTATAATATCTGTTCTAGTCCAGACATGCTGACTTGTTTTAGATGCATTTGGAATCTGAAAATACATTAATGATTTACTCAGGCTTATGTAAACTATGTGATGAAATACTTTGAAGGCCTAGACTTTGAAGCAAAATATTATTATGTGTAGATGTGTTATACTGCATAACTTTCTTCGGTGGCCATTACGTTATTAAAAAAATATTGGGTGTTCATGCTTCAGGTTCCAGCGCCTACAATTTTAAATTTCACAAGTTATGGCAGTCTCTTTAGACATTTACTCATTCTCCTAGTGGTAACACCAGCCTTAAAATAAAAATGCATAACCCAGGAACCCTCATTTCTTCAATAGTTTGTTCTGAATACTTTTCAAATTTAACCAAAAATTGAAAGAATGACCTTCAAGAAGGCCTTGACAAATACTCCCTGGAGGCTAGACAAAAGATCCTAAAATTCCCTGTGGAAAGATATTGTAAGAAATGGCAGGTTTTCTAGAGCAGAGTGACAAGTTGTGGCTCAGAGGAGGGTCACAAAGATGGTCAGCAGACGGGAGCACCCCTCCTATGACAACAGTCTGAGAGAGCAAAGGTTGTTCAGCCTGGGGAAGGCAGGTTCCTTGGAGACTTCATTGCGGCATTCCAGTACCTAAAGGAGGCTTATAAAAAAGAGGGAGAACAACACTTCACCCAAGCAGATAGACATCATATGAGGGGAAACAGTTTTATNATCATTCTATGATTCTATGAAGTTTGTAAACTGAACAAAATTGCAATTAATGAGTACTTTGCCTCTCTATTGAAAATAAAAGCTTACATATGTAAATATTAACCTCTTTCCAGTCAAGAAGTCAAACAGAAGTGCAATGACACTGTTTCAATTAAACAAGGTATTAGATGCACTAATTAATGTAATAGAGTCAATTTGATTATTCATTAAGCTCCTTAGATTTACATTTATTTACATTTTTTAAAGGTTCCATAGTGTAAAGTATCTAACAGTTCTAGATATCTAACATAAATATCTAACAAAATTTTGGTCTTTAAATAATTATGGTTCAAAAATGAAACCAAAACATTTCAATTATTCTTTATCAAGTGTACTAGAAAGTACTTGTTTTATGTAGCAAAAATACTNTGAAAGAATGACCTTCAAGAAGGCCTTGACAAATACTCCCTGGAGGCTAGACAAAAGATCCTAAAATTCCCTGTGGAAAGATATTGTAAGAAATGGCAGGTTTTCTAGAGCAGAGTGACAAGTTGTGGCTCAGAGGAGGGTCACAAAGATGGTCAGCAGACGGGAGCACCCCTCCTATGACAACAGTCTGAGAGAGCAAAGGTTGTTCAGCCTGGGGAAGGCAGGTTCCTTGGAGACTTCATTGCGGCATTCCAGTACCTAAAGGAGGCTTATAAAAAAGAGGGAGAACAACACTTCACCCAAGCAGATAGACATCATATGAGGGGAAACAGTTTTATACTAAAAGACAAGAGATTTAGATTAGATGGCAGGAAGAAACTCTCTACTCAGAGGGTGTTGAGGGCACTGGAAAAGGTTGCCCAGAGAAGCCATGGATGCCAAATCCGTTGAAGTATTCATGGCCAGGCTGCATGGCATNTACATTTTTTAAAGGTTCCATAGTGTAAAGTATCTAACAGTTCTAGATATCTAACATAAATATCTAACAAAATTTTGGTCTTTAAATAATTATGGTTCAAAAATGAAACCAAAACATTTCAATTATTCTTTATCAAGTGTACTAGAAAGTACTTGTTTTATGTAGCAAAAATACTGTCATCACTGAAAAAAAAAAAAGTATGTATATATTTTATGTCTTGACAATATATGGAGGAAAGGTATATTTTATCATTGTATAAAAGAACTGAATATACTGCAGTTGTTTTGAATTCAGAAAGTTGGAATTAATGGAAGAAAAGAAAGATTATAGAGCATAGCTTCAATCCACAAATATATTCACAGGCAGAATTAGTTGAATGAAATTTTCCACCATAGTTTTGCTGCGTTTGCTCTAAAATGTCAGTTACCCCCATCCTGAGGATAATTTCAAGCTTCTAAAGTTTTTGATTTAACCCATATCAAAATAAAAGAATGAATTTGTGAATAATTTTAATGATCAGAATATCTATACTGCAGAAGACTTTTTTTTTCTTTGCCAAGATTCATTAGGAAACTTCTTAGGTGCTGCACTTAGCAGCGCAGAATCTTTTCTCCATTTCAATGTAGTATCTTACAGCAAAGAATAGCAAAGTAGCATCATGGTTAAACTTGCTTATAAACAATGTTTTTGCATACACCAAATCACCTGTAGTAGATTTTATTTTTAATACTATGACACAGTCAGAAAAGGGCAAACCAGTCTAATTTACATTAAAAAATGCATAAAGTCACATTTGGTTATTTTAATAATTTTGATGTACAGAAATTTGACTACACTTAAAAAATGATGAATTTATTTCTTAATTAGAGGATGCAAAATGGATTTAACTTCCTTTTTTTTTCCCTGATAAGTCTTTTGTAGAATGACATAAATGAAAAGTATTAAGTTGGAACCCTAATAATGAGATACAACGGCATTGCTTATATGGGTATACAAAAGTATATATATATTGCCTTATAAATAAATAACATCACAGATATGATAGAAAATACAGATTTGAGTATAAAATATAGCAATTAAAATAACAAGACAAAAATAATATGTATATCAATGGTACAAAGCATGCTATAGAATGTTTTTCCATACAATTTAATCATGGCTTTTAGAAGACTAGAAAATTACTTTTAGTAGAATGTGTCCATCATACTTTTTAAGCAACTCCTTCAGTAGAAATAGCAAAACACTGATCTTATTTCTGTTGTTACAAGCAACAGAAAGAAACCCACATGACACTTGTAATGTAGAAGAGATAGATTACTGAAACCCAGAGAAATGGAAAAGAAGAAGACAAACAAGGACACATAAGGAAAGTTTTGGAGTTCAACCACGTAACTGCTTACAAGAAGCTAGTTCAAACTCTTTTTTCCCTAATTTACCAATGAATTGACTAAAATCTTGGACTATTGTTGAATAGGAAGATATGGTCATGTTGCCACCAGATGGTTTGGGCTTGTATGGCCATTCTGGGCAGTCACGCAAAGAGAAGCCATTATCCAAAACCTGCCTAGAGAACACTCTTACAGATGGCATTGTGTTTCCTCAAAATGATTAACAAATCTTACAAAGTACTGTTCTAGTAGCTCAGAAAGCCACGGCCAGCTGCTAGATTTAATTTAAAACTGAAATTCTCTAGTGCTTCTCACTAAAAGAGTATTTTAACCAACCCTTTGCTTCAAACGTCAGATTAAAATACTACTAATTTCTGCAGCAGAAACAATTAAAAAATCCTATACTGCCACATGCAAAAGTTAATTCTTTTAGTTTTCTTTGAATAAACTCTAACACCTTAAAATACTGGGAAGTAGATCATCATCCTACTAGACTGCAGCTGTTAACTTGGTTGAAATATAGGTTCCCTGTAATTTACCAATATATTTATGGCACTCCTTTTCCCAGCTGATGGCTATTTCTATCAATAGCCATTTACGTGCTATAACCAAAATAGCTGGTGTGTCCAACTTCTCCTTGGTATTCCTTAGTGTCCTGGGTTTTGGCTAGGACAGCGTTAATTTTTTCTCAGTAGCTGTGAGGCGAGGGGGCCAGGAACTGTGTGGGTGTGTCTAGGTTGTTACTCTATAGCACCTCAGGTCACTTCCAGGGGCATTCTCATTTCCCAAAAGAAAGTGGGCATGATTTATGATTAGAAAGAAAACTTCCTTGGGTGCAGAGGATTTGTGCATCCTTTTTCACTGTCTCAGGGTCATGCCAGGCTGGTAAGCGAGTAATTTTTGGCAGGTGAATCACTCTCATTTCTATACTTTTGTTATCAGTATTATTGCTGTTACTGTTCATTTTCTTATGTCGTTGTTTCCAGTAAATTTTTATGTTGTTTTTATCTCAACTTGTAATCTCCGCCCTTTGTGTATCTCACTGGGTGGGGAGCCATGTCTGGTTTGGAGCTTTAGTGGCAGGGGGATCACTAAATTGGGGAGTGTTGTTCCTCAACCGTGACAATTAAGTGATGATAAGGCCTGAAAATAAATTTCTCTTATATAAATCCAGTAGTGGTTTCCTCCATTCTTAGTGAGTGAATCAGCAGTT
>VYXC01009625.1:550023-599706 GCA_013397175.1 Platysteira castanea | reverse complement strand
AAAAAAAAAAAAAGTTTTTTTTCTCTCTTTGTTTTATTCTGATTTGGATTTTTTTTTTGACCAATTTCTTTTCAACAACTGCATTTAAGAATTATTCAGGCTTCATGAAGCAAGGTAAGGCTCAGCAGATGCATAGCTTTCAGTCAGTCTCGGAGCTTACTAGTTCACCTTTTTGTGGAGTCATGAACAGCCTGCTCATTCCTAACATTTCATCGTACATTTACCCCTATTGACCTCCATGGGTTGCTTCACCATGGTCTTCACCATGGGCTTCAGGAGAATCTCAGCTCCAGTGCCTGGAGCACCTCCTCCCCTTCCTTATTCACTGACCTTGGTGCCTGCATCATTGTTCCTCTCACATATTCTCGCTCTTCTATTCTTTGAGCACAATTATATCTGCCCAATAACTTTCTTTTTCCCTTCTTAAATATTTTATTCCAGAAGTGTTATAACCATCTCTGATGCGCTCAGCCTTAGCCAGCAGTGGGTCTGTCCAGCAGCCAGCTGGCATTGGCTCTATCAGACATGGGGGAAGTTTCTCACTGAAGCCACCCCTTGTAGCCAATGCCCCATGTTCCTTCCCTCTCCCTCCCCTCCCCTGACCCCCAGCTGGTACCAAAATCTGGCCACACAAACATACAGCAACTTAAAGAAATATATTTTCATATAGCTGAGAAATCACATGTTTAGAAATTGTGAGGGAAAATTGTCAAATATTTACCTTTTTAGTACAATTAAACATACAGATTTTAGCTTGATTAAAATACTACTTAGAAGTTTGAGGTGAAAGGATCAACTTTAGTTTTAGCAGTAAATTCTAATTTAAACAGATTTTCTGTATGAAATAGAATATATTGGGAACTGGAATATATTCTGTATCCTCCATTTCTATGGTGAAATTCCTACAAGTCACACAAAAGCTACAGTTTGGAATCAGATGCATTCATCTCACACAGTTTGTGTGTGTGTTTGCGTGTGTGTGTGTGTGTGCTGGTTTCACTCTCTCACAATGCACAAGCAGTTAAGCAAACCTCCTGAGATACTGTTCAGCTCACTAAAGATAAAGCTGTATCATAAGTAGAGACTCTTTTGATAATTGCAAATGCCAAATTTTCACAGCTGTCGCATACATCAGACCCCAGAAACGGAAACTGAACTTGCACAAAAACCAGGCTGACCAGGCTGAAAACCTGGGTCTGAGTTCCTTCAACTGGTGGGCCACACACAACAGTACTACTGCCAAATGAAGTGCAAGAAAACTCCTGATGACTCTAAAAAGCTGAAATTTTCCAGCAAGTGACATTCATTCACTGATGATTCAATACATTTCTTCCGAATGAAATATATGTTTGCATTATGTTCACTCTTAGTTAAGAAATTATCACCATAGTCACTTGCCTGAGCTGCACTTATCCATTTTAAGAAAAATCTAAGAACCCATTTCTATCCCTTCATTTTAATTTATGATTTATGGAAGACACCAATATAAAAATATTGTCCCTTCATCAGTCCTGATACTTAAATAATGATCTACATCATGTCTTTATATTGCTTAAGGTCATGAGGGAAAGACAGAGAAGAAACTGTCACCACAAAGCAACTGTATTGTACCATCTTTGTGGCCTACTTACAGTAAAACTATTTAGCACTCATCTAAAGTCATCAAACCTATTAAGCCCTTATAACAATAAAGACACTAGCATAAAAGTATTATGAGCTCCTTAATCATTAGTTTTTACACTACACTGAACTTGGTGTCATTTCATGACTTGCTGCAGGTAATGATACTTGCAACAATTGTAAAGAATAAATTTTCATTGCAAAGTATTTCTGTCCAGTCATGAAAAATACTTTACTCTCTTAGTATTATATAATAATCAAACACAAGGAAAATGAAAACCATTATATCAGTGAAATCAACAGATAAAATTTCACTAATGATCAGGGGTGTGAGATTATATCTGACAGGAAAATGATTAAAAAAAGAACTGTTTAAAAAATAAATACATTACCATTTAATTTTCACACCACATGACAGGAAGTGAAAGCAAAACCTTGACATGAAAACAAAATTACCATTATATATTTTTCACACAATAAACTATGTGTAAGGCTTAAACACATAGCTCAGCATGAAGAGTTGTTGGTTTTCACAATACCACTTCATTCAGAATTGCAGGAGTCAGTAATTTACTTTGAAATGACAGACTTGATGAAGAGTCAGTAGTAAAGAGCAATTTTATGGGATATCCAGAAGTATTCTTTCCAAGAGAAATAAACCCAACATGTTGTATTGTTTCAGTGGCTCATAAGTTTGGAAAATTCCATTTTTCACCAGGAACAGGTTATAAACTCACCCAACAATGTTATTTACTTGTAAATATACTACCACTTTATAACATATTTTATTGATTCACAAAGCTGTCTTTTTCTTTTCCTTTAAAGAAAGCAATCTAGCATTTTACCAAGCACTGCCATTTCTTCAATGACGCTGAAGGTGATTACAAATTTTTTTAATATATAAATAAGGGTTAAAAAAAGTGTCTTTAAAAAAATCCTTATTTCCTTAATCGGCTGCTTGATATGCATTTGTTAATCAATGCATTACCTGCTTTTTTTTGTCTGATGATACTAAATTTTTAGTTGGCTTTCAGAGTGAAATGTTTAGCACTGTGTAACAAATAAGAAGAGGTAACAAAACTATGGGCATAATGCATTGATAATCTCATTTGTCAATATAACCTCAAGGATTTTCCATTGAATTGAGAGAGACAGAGAGAAAAAAGAGAGATCAGTCCACTGTCCAGTGTTTGCAGATTTAACCAAATAGGCTTTGACATGGAGAAAGAGATTAAGATTAGAAAATAACTGCTAACTATGGGATAGTCTACCGGGGATCTGTTTATATAGAAAAAAAGATAAACTGACACATAAAAAAATCTGTTCTCTGGCCGTCCTCTGACTTTTAATGTGACATTGAGCAAGACATTTAGGACACCTCCTAAGTGAAACCTAGGTAGAACATGAAGTTGTGTGACCAGAACCATTCCTGAAGTTTCCTGTTGAGCTGCTCTCTAAAGCTCAAACCATTTAAATTGTGAGGGGTCTTCACTGTTGATTTTTTATGTTTGGTTTTTGTTGTGTTTTTTTACTCAGAGCCCGGATAGAGACGCAGGAGATGCTGTTTCTTTTTTAGACTTGGACGTTTATTATTTTTTATTTATGGTATAGCTACACAAGTTTTGCTTTTAAGCTAACAAGGTGGAAAATGGTCGCAGAGTTCTTCTTCCAAGGCCTTTTGAAGGCCAAACTATTCAATTATACAATGCCAACAAATTTATTTTTACTTACAACCCAATAATCTGTTAACTTGACCTCTGCATTGCGGATTTTTCTATCCAGTCACTAACTTGCTCAAACTCATGAAGAAGAAGGAAGAAAGGAGACATACTAACCACTACCCTAAATCCTCCATCTTGTCACCTGTATACATTACTGTAGCCCAAAACCCCATAATTCTATATCTTTACCCAGTGATATAACACACTTTTATTAATTACACACTCACAATTTCAGTGTTATTACACAGATTTGGAAGTCTTTTCCAGGGCCTCAGGTCAAATGCAGTGTATTTTTGGGGATCTGTGCTTGTTAACTTTGAGACGTTAAAACTTTCAGAATCTAGGGTTCCAACTCTTCACTTTCTGCTGACTTCCCCCTATTTAAAAGCTACAGTTCTATACATGCCAAGAAGTGATATCTCTTAACAGTCTCCTTAACAGAACTGAGAATTGCACTGTCTCTCTTCCTCTCACAGTTAGAACAGATAAGCTCAGAATAATTCTAGCCTATCACCAAGAAGACAACTTATCACAAAATAAGAAACACACCAGCTGATGATGATTTTCTTTAGAGGAGTTAATTTAACTTCCTTGGTTTTCTGTATAATGCCCATGTCATAAAACCACTGGTACATCAGTGAAGTTAGTTCTCTCCCTCCCCTTCTTGTTGAAATGAAAACATTTTGAAGCTTAAAAATACATTACATTTTTAGCAGTTCCGATGACCAAGATTAGAAGGGAAACCTGCCAATTACTCAGATTATGGAAAGAATAAAGGAGAAGGAGTTGCTTTTCTTTTTGGGAACCTGCTGAGGGAAATGTTCTGATATCAACAGAAAAAAATTAGAGAAGTTCTCTAAACTGGTAGGTAGCAGGTTTAGTAGGTATGATCATGGTGACACACAGATAATGTAAAGGCAAACGTTTAGTGTGATAGTAGAACTGAACTCTAGCCTGTGTCTTAAACAGTATGATCATTAACATTTCAGTCTTTCTACTGCTTATACTTATAGATGAAACTGAGCAAAGTCAATAGAAGATCTGTGATTTGCTCTACGTGCCTCAATCAAAATAATAATCCTACTATAATCAATAAAAGGAACCAGTATGAGATTGAATCTAGAAACAAGTGTTTATCTCACGGTTCAAGCAGAAAAGAAAGAGGTGAGGCATTCCAAAACCACAAAATTTAACGGAACAAAGCTGTTAATTTTAAAGGTCTANCTCTATGTGCCTCAATCAAAATAATAATCCTACTATAATCAATAAAAGGAACCAGTATGAGATTGAATCTAGAAACAAGTGTTTATCTCATGGTTCAAGCAGAAAGGAAAGAGGTGAGGCACTCCAAAACCACAAAATTTAATGGAACAAAACTGTTAATTTTAAAGGTCTCATTTCTGTGTTTAATACTTCAGCTAAATAGTTCCAGTAGTTGTTTTTTTCAATAAAAGAAATATTTTATTTGGTTATAAATTAAATAATTACATGTATATAATAAATTTAGTTTCTAGGGTAAATCTTGTGATTAAATGCAGTGCTGACATTCTAAGAACTGGATTTTACTGGCTAGAATAAATACCAAATGTCTAGTGACAATGATTGTGAGAGATGCATCATCCTTCCAAGGAATAAAGCAAGTAAATTCCAACTAAACTTTGCTTTATTGCAATTAAAATTCTCTTAAGTTAAATCTATAAGAATGTCTGTCAATATTCCAGAAGCTGGATAAGCATTACAGTTCTCAGGAACTTCAAATTTAGTATTTAATAAATTCCCATAGTAGGTGGCTTCTTCAGTAATCATTTTATCTTCTAAATACACAAAGGACTTCCTATTTAAAGTAGCATTTACAAAGCTAAATCCAAACTGGACATGGATCATGGCCATTTACTTCTGTGATCACTTAATTCAGTTAGCACTTTTTTTTTCCCATTGCAGTGTGCAAAGTACATCTGTTCAGAAGAGAGACTGTTCCTTCTGCTGATCTGCCTACATCTGTAAAGGGAAAGTACTGATATGCACTCCCTTTTAAGTGTTCCATTCCAGAAGGAACTCAAGAATTGCGAATCCTTAGTACAATGAAGCCCTTTCTGACAACTTAGTATAAAGCAGTTTAGTATAAATTGTCTTATTCCAGAGATACTGTTTAGACCCTTTTTTTTTTTGTTTCTAAGTTATAGTTATATTACTGTATGCACTTTTCAGGTTTCTACTCAGTGAAAATAATTGTGATACTGTGTGTAAGCACCAGGAAATCTATGCAAGATTGTATATGAAGGACCATTCCAGAAAATTTAGCACTGTTTTTTCTCTTAATATGTCTTTAACATTTTTCCCAGACCTAACATTTTAGCATTTTCCACACTCAACATTTTAACCAGACTTGGTTGAAAAAAAAATAAGTGCAATTGTTTGTATTACTCACTTGAAAGCTTTAAGATGACCTAAAAAGACATTTAAATACCAGGAATCTGCAGAATGGATATTACATGACACTATTTCAAAAGACAGAATTATGCCTCTCAAACTAAAGTTCAAGAACTAGAACAGCAGCAGTACATAATTTGACCTGATTAATTTTTTTTTTACACAAAGTAACTCAGATCATACTTGAAATAAAACTAGAATGTCTTGTGCCCTGAATTGTCAGTCTATAACTGCTGTAACTACAGACAGTATTTCAACTGAGAAAACCACTATAACACAGATAAGAGAACCATCTCACAGGAGAACATTTCACCAAATAAAACATTTCAACATTTTTGTTAATTCTGTAAAGGCACTGTCTAAAGTTATAGACAATCTAGGTTAAAAACCATGAAAATAAATGCTTTTCTTTTGTACCCAATGATATGCAGCTGTATAAATATCTCAGACTGTGGATATCTTTAAAATATGCAGCAAAAACATTTAAAAAACATTATTTCAGCTTGGCTCTTTTCTCCTCTTCATCGACATTAGCAGGGTGGATGTGAGCTGCAACATGTTCCCTTCTACTCTTCTCACTATGACAATAATAACTAATAAAAACCCTAGGCTATTCATCACAATTTTCTATGGCATCTATGTGTCAGATATGCACTTCTCTCTTGAATATGTAACCTCAATCATTCTGGCGGGTCTGTTTATTTAGGTGAAATGCCAAACTGATAATTTCTTTCCCTCTTTCTTACACAGAGTCAGTGACTTATTCATGTCAACCTGTTAATTTTTGAAGGAAAGGGGCAAAGAGGCTATATTGACTCCTCAAATATATTCTGGTACTCACAGTATAAGTAAACCAAGACAAGCTTTAAATAAACATTCATTTTGGCCAGGATCCAAAAGGAGAAGAAAAACAAAGACTTCATTTTTGAGATTTTGACCACTGATCACCCTTTAAAAATCAGCATGCCCTCCTTATAACTGATGCAGTGTTGAAAGACTCCCTACAAAAAACCCACGGGATTTTATTGATTAAAGCTTGTTTCCCAAATGAATTCAGAGATACAGCTGTTTGCATGTATGAGTGAAAGTATACTGTGCCCACGATCTGCCCTGTTGGGTGGTTCTTTGCTCCTTTTAAAATCACAGGTAAAAAACCATTGCTTTATGGATCAGTTAGTATAATCAGGTTTGCATGTAATATGATGGTATCAATAAAGCAACAAGAAATTCAGTTAACTTTTGAAAAAAGTCGAATAGTCTTTCTTCAGAATCTGTGTTAGATTTTCCAAAGTCTTCCAACCTGATGGAACAATCTTCCTTGTGTCTTTAAACTCGTTCAAGATACATTTTATCAGTATTTCATTTCTAGCTGCTAACAGGGCACTTCAGCGTTACATCTGTGTAGAATGGAGCTCATGGTAATTAATTTACAGAAATTACCAAATAATGTGCATGAACCTTTTGAAGCTACCTCAGCACAAAAGTGTACTCAAATGTGATTATGTTTTTCCTTAGATAACTTGAAGCAGATATTCTGTAACCTTGTTGCCACTCCCAGAGTGTCTTAAAAATTACAGTTTCATTTTGAGATCAGTTTAAAGACAAATACTTGCTCCTCCTTCTGAGGCTGAAAAGTCTCATTTCACCCATGACAGCCTGCAGCTGTTAAACAGAAACATGAATCGAATGCAGACTACTGATGTGAAAAGCCAATTCCATTGCTTTGAGAAAAGAAACAAGTAAAATCTAGTTAGGTTGTGATTGTAGCAATCTTATTTTATTAGTGTGTCAGTATTTGTAGGGCAGTGGCCCCCACACTAATAAACAAAACTCTTTACAACAGGCTATCTTATTGGACATCCGTGTATAGAAAAATGTCAGGCAGGTGAGATAACCACTGCTCAAATTGCACTGACCCATAGACAGCAACACACTGCAACATTCCAGATCTCTATGACAATGCATTTCAGTCCCTTTAAACTGGAATACAGTTAATTTCAGATTAGATGTAAAGATTCTTTTGGGAGGGTGCTGAAACACTAGGACAGGTTGCCTATAGAGGTGGCAGATGTCCCATCCCTGGAAACATTCAGTGTCAGGCTGGATGGGGCTCTGATCAACCTGTTGTAGTTGAAGATGTCACTGCTTATTGCAGGGAGGTTGGACTAGATGACGATAAATGTCCCTTCCAACCCAAACCATTCGATCATTCTATGACTCTCTACTTATCAGAGAGATTCAAGAAGCATTGTCAATAATTAGAGGCAGATTTTACATCCTGAATGTCTTTACTCAAATGGTACAAAGGATGAATTGTATTCTTCTGAAAGTATTCACTATTGATTATTTACTGAATACTGTCTATGAAAAATAAAAGCCCACTGTAACTGGGATTTATGTCTTTTTCTACATTGTCCCATAGCAACAAGAGGGAAGGCAGGGCAGATAGAGTTCAGCACTGCCACCAGTACAGGAGCAGATTGGTTAATGCTTCTGAAATCATTCAGACATCTTAATGGAAAGAAAATGAACTTAGCAGATCATCCTGTGATTATTCTATATGATCTTTATGGGCCCCTGATGACAGGTGAAAGCAAAAAAATAATTCACAAGTTTACCTAACCTATGTAGAACACAAAGTAACCATAACTGACTGCTGAAGTTGTCGCCCTCTTTTCCAATAGAAGGGTTTGCTGGTTGGTTGGGTGTTTGAACTGGGTGGGGTTTTTTGGGGTTTTTTTTTTGGTTTGGATTTGTTTGTTTGGGTTTTTTGTTTGTTTATTTTTAAATAGTGAGGGTTTCTGTTGTTTTTGTTGTTGGGGGGGTTGTTGGTTTTTCAGTTCTTGCAGAAAAAATAAGGTTTGTCATTTGTTGTATATGCCATATTTGCTCTGGTACCTAGAAATCCTGGCATGGTAGGTGAACAGCAGTGGAGCAGCTACAGAAATGAAACAACAACATTTTACAATCTCTCCAGCCTGTGTTTGGATTATATCCAGAAGTCTGCAAGAGTCACTGGGAAGAAAGTATCATCTGCCTCTTTTTAGCATGAAAATTACTAGGTCCTGAATTTCACCTCAAAATACACAGGACAGCCCATAGCTCTCCATGCAACATGAAATGCAAAGTTTTATGTTGGTTATGTTTGTCCTCTTAAGGATTCACCAGTCAAAGGGAACACTTCCTTGCTTATTATGCAACCAAAAAATGTAAATGTCTTTACCATGAAAAATCAATACTAATGGCAGTCCGGATAAAATGAGAAATGAAACATGGCGTGAATAAAAAAATGAAAACCATAATGATGGTCTGTTCTGTGTGAGTTAATATTAAGGAAACTACCCAGTCTGACCATTTACAAGACTCTGGCAGTCACACTCCCATCACCAGAGACTTTCACGGCAGGGACCAAAGCCCCTTCACAGCGGGTGGCTCCAGTAATCCAACTGTTATAAGGAATTTGGCTTTTGTAGGCCAGTTATGCAAATAAGTTGATGAATAAAGTTATTTAATAGATGTAAGTTGAAAACAGTTAGTGCAATGTGAAGTTGAGAGTAGTATAGATTGATAAAGCGTTCAGGTGTACGGGAAGTGATGTGCAATTTTGATCATTAGGTGGCAGAAACTCCATGGATTAATATGAACAACTTTCCAGAAATATTACATCATCAGTGAAGCCAGCACCCCAGACTGTAACTGGACAGCGAGCCAACCAATGAGACGAGCCCCCCAGGAATGATTGGTCAGGAATGCTCCTTGTTATAGGCCAATCAGAATGCTAAAAACCGTCCAGTCAGAAACCTCCAAAGTGAGTATCCTGATTGGTGCATTACTGATCCCTTCCACAGTTATAAAAGGGCTTGCCCAGAGCGGGAGGGGGCCTTCCTGTGGTGTGAAGCCAAGGGAGTGCCCAGCATCACGTGGGCTTTTTGTACATCTCTGGCTTGTCATGCGGGGCCTGGGCTTATCCTGGGTCCCCGTCCTCAGCTGCTAATTTTAATAAACGAGTTAAACCTTCTCCAAGGTTTTGGCCTTGTTCATAACACAACAGGTCCCCATTCCCCGCCTACCTCATTCTCACAGTCAGACCAGGTTTTCTCACTGGTTCAACCCCCGGCTTCCCACAGCAGAGTCTCGGATGTCTCATTCCATGAAGCCATTTATTCACAGTGCAGTTATACCGCCGGAACAGCTCCAGTGAATGCCTCTGAGGAGAATCCCAACCAAGAAACCCTGGGCTTTTACATCCTCACAGTCTCACCCAGAGCAAGTCTCACTCTTCCTCCTGAATCTTCGGCTCCTGACTCCTCTCTGTGTCAAACCACCTTGCTGGCGTCATCAGTCTTCACCTCCTTTGTTATCCCAAAGTTTTGGCAATTCCCACTCCTGCTGTATCTCTCAGTGTCTATTCACCTGGCTGGCACTACCCATCTTCATGCTCTTTGTTATCCCAAAGTTTTGGCAATTCCCACTCCTGCTGTATCTCTCAGTGTCTATTCACCTGGCTGGCACTACCCATCTTCATGCTCTTTGTTATCCCAAAGGCTGGCACTTCACAGCCTCATGTCTTGGGCTGCCACCCAGAGCTCAATCTGCAGCCCATCTCCCTGTACCAGATGTGTTCCTCAACATTATGAACTGTATGAGAGTTCCCCTGACCAGGCTCTGGCAGCAGCGGAGGCTGCAGGGGCTCCGTGAGGGGAGGCCGAGCTGCCCCAGCCGGTTCCAGCCGGATCCAACCGCCCACCGCAGGGTGCAGCTGAGCCCACGGCCGGGGCGGGGGCACCGCGGGAACTGCTTTGTGTAAGGAAAGGTTCATGTGAAGGGGAGTGATGGCCCAGAACTGGAAGGGTACTTGTCTAGAACTCTGTTTTGTACACAGGACCAGTTGAACTTGCATAAACCCCTCTGGCCTTGTTCTAACTCTAGGTATGTAAAAAAAGAAACAGGAAGGCAGTTCTACCAACCATATGCATGTGCTTTAGAAGTAGCTATTTCTCCCTCTCTGTAAGAAGCTTTAGGATAATAATATACCTGACTGAACAAATCCAGAGCTAAAATAAGCTAGGATCAAGACAGCACCACATTTCATTGTTTGAAGACGAAAAAAAACCAAAACCAGCAACAGACCCTATCAAGATGGGGCTTTTGGCTTCTGTACAAATTTATCCATGTTCTCATTCCAAGTCTTAAGTACTTACAGGGATAATTCCCTCCTCTCACCACCAATTAGTAATCCCTTAAGTTTTTCCTTCTCCTTCAGTTTTTATCACATAACAAACATTGGTTAGAGGGAGACATGAAAGCATTCAAGGCCAGGTTGGAGGGGGTTTTGAGCAACCTGGTCAAGCGCAAAGTTCTATGCCCATGGCAGGGGGATTGGAACCAGATAGTTTTTAAGGTCTTTTCTAACCCTGACCATTATGTGATTCTATAATTCTATAATTTATTATCAAACCAAGTATGTGAAGAGAATAAAAAATTCTTGCTCTTAGTAATTAACCAATTTTATCACAGTGGCTTGAGCTGACAGCTAGGCAAACATCAATATATTATTTATTAAGTCACAAGTAAAATTACTGTGTTTTCCAAATCTAGACATCAGAAATGAAATCTTAAAGTCTAGTTTTGTTGTTTTTACATTATTTGAGTATTTCAGAATATTTTGAATGCAAAAATACAGCTGTATACACATATTTGAATACCTTCAAAAAATCTTAAATACCTTAAGAATACCTTAAAAAAAAGAACACTAACTTTCATTTTATATTTTCTAAAATAAAGAACCATTGACATTATTTACCCCAAATCACCAAAGGGGAAACAAAATGTGGTCCAGCTGGTTGAGCGCATCCACACTGAACTCTGGCACAATACCATTTTCTTCCAGAGTTATTGGCAACATCTTTTGAGGTACCACTTGTGAATTCCCACAACTGAACAGACTCAGGCTCTTCAGCCAGTGAAAACCTAAATATACACACCCACAAAAGCAGAAAATAGGAACAGAAAGAGAAAAAGACGTCTATTTGTGGGGTGTTTTTGAAAACTATTTACAACTGTTTTCTCATCTACCCCTAGGTAGGCAAGGAAGAAGTACATCATGGTGTACAGGACTTTTATATTCAGGGTGTAGCATTAAAGTGTCATATAAATCCTAACAAACAAACACCCTAGGCAGAGCATGAATATGACATGGCTTTTGTTTCTTCAGGCTGTTCCAGCCACCAACTGTATAATTTATGCTCAAAAATTAGTTTCTAGGTCCCACCATTAAAAAGCCTGAAGCTGTTTTCAGTTTACTTGTCTCTGAGCCTATTAAATGTATTTGATGAGCAAGTAATGAGTAGAATTTTAAAAGACATAAAAATCTATGGGTGACAACAGTGATTCAATTCTGATCTGCTCACAGAAGTATTTTCCACAACTTTTAAGAAACGTTCTACCACTCTCACTGCTGCCATCATTACCAGAAAGCAAGTATGTTGTTTTTTTAAACAAACAGTGTTGGGGTTTTTTTCATGAGCTACACCCAAGTCTTTGATTTCCAAACAAACATACTTTATATATGCTATTATTATTTACCAGTACTTCACTGTGGAAGTGGAATTTTTAATGATCAGAAAAAAAACATAAAGATAGATCAAGTGAAAATATTCCTTAAGTACATGAAGGAATAGAAAAAAGAAAAAAGGTATTTGTGGAAAGAGAATATATTATTTCCAAAAAATTTTGATCAAAACCTGTACTTTTGACATGATGCAAGGAAAAGCTTAAATATTAAGTATTTTACATGTATAGAATACAATAGAACAAAATAAAGCTCTATCACAATGTAAATGTCCAATACAAAAAAAAAATTCAAAATCAAAAAAAATCCAGATTTTTATTGAAGTAGGCTTCATAAATCTAGAATGAGCATTTAAAAATATATAAATCCCTGTAGCAAGCAAAATAAATTGAGCTTTTGGTAAAATAGTAAAAGAGATAAAATATTGAAGATAGACCTTAGGAAAATTCTGACATAAGTTGTTTTATGCCTTTCCCTTCTTATTTGAGCAACAAGAAAAAAAACTATTTCATGTCTAGAAACAAAATTATCTGGAGCCACAAAGTATAAATGACTAATAGCCTGTTATAAGTTTGCATGCCTTAATATTCAACGCTATTCAATTTGTATATCTTATAATCCACTTTTGTATTCCATAAATCTACATTTTTTTCTGCTGCTCCTCCAGACATTGTATATGGGGAAATACACTCTCCAGTCTTTTACTTCTGTGCCAGTTTTGTCCAAGATAGAGTTATTTTTCTTCATAGCAGCTAGTAAAGGGCTATATTTAGGATTTGTTCTGGAAACCATGGTAAGAATACGGGGTTATTGCTGAGCAGCTGCAATATTTTGTTATTGCAAAACAACTAAATATTTGTTATTTTTTTGTTACTGCTGAGCAGTGCTTACATAGGACAAAGGGGTTTTTTTTGCCTACACCACCACATCAGTGAGCTGGGGATACACAAGAAGTCGTAAGGCGACACAGCCAGGACAGCCGACCTCAACTGACCCAAGGGGTATCCATATAGTGTCCTGCTCAGCATATAAAACTCAGGGAAGAAGAAGGAAGGCGGGACGTTCAGAGTGATGGCATTTGACTTCCAAAGTCACCATTCTGCCTGATGGAGCCCTGATTCCCTGGAGGTGGCTGAACACCTGCCTGCCCATGGGAAATGGTGAATTCATTTTTTTTTTTTTTTGCTCTGCTTGCATGCACAGCTTTGGTTTTTACTGTCTTTATCTCGTCCTATTTACTCATTCAATTATTTCCCCCACCCTCTGAGGGGGAAGGGACTGAGCGGCTGTTTGGCCCTGGTTGCCAGCTGAGATCAATCCACAGCTTCTTTGGTAAGCTTTTATGTATGGTGTATGGCAAAGAGGAAAGGGAAAAGAATGAAACACTCATTTGTACTGCCTTGAGGAGTGGCATGGTAATCTGGACATAAGAAGAATCATCATCCAATTCCATCAATGCTTTTAGCATATCTGAACAATTTGCTATCTCTATTAATTGTTAAGGCTTCAATCTTCCAGTCTAAAAAGGCAAGGTATTATTTACGATGTTCTCAAAACCACATGGAAGAATTGTTAAAAAACCCAAACAACAATCTAACGTTTTTAATATGCTTTTAGATATTTCTGAGCTTTCTCTGTGAGTAGGAGTGTTTTTGGAAATGATCAGAAGTTTCTAAAACTCACTGAGTGAAGTTATGCGCATAAAAAATCCAGTCAATGCTCTGTACTATACTGTGATCTGACGACCTTTCACATCTCTTAGGGAAACTGGATTTAGAATGGGTTTTCATCTACCCAACCAAGAATAAATGGCAAGTGTGATGTAGGGAGAGTGTGCTGATGGATTAGCTATTTTTAACTGATATTTTAAGCTAAGTTTGCTTTTCTTCTTTCTGATTTTTTTTCCTGCTATTTGTTTTTCTGGATTTATAGTGGTTAAATACAGACCTGAATAAACTCTCGTTGAATTAAAATACCAAGTATGTTAATAATACATGGAATATATCCAGTTTTAGTCTAAATCAGCTGACCCTGCATGACTTTTTGATACATTTTTCTCTATCCTATGCTACAAATAAAATAAGCTAAAATAAATCCTCCATGAATGTATGTTTTATTTTTGGAAATGGGCAATATATGTAAAAAGAGGAAATTTGATTTTTGCTTGAATGTGACTTGAATTAGGATTAATTTCTAGAGTTACCTCAATTATGTTAATAAAATATATATAACTAGAATAACCAACCTGAAATGAAAAATATTTCCATTGTTAAGAACTCTAATCTGACTCCTATTTCAGAGCAAAAATTATTTTTATTATTATTTAGCAGAATGGTATTATTCATTCCATGTTTTTTCAGACATTAAGCAGAAAAAAATCTGATCTCATTTTATTCTATGTCAATAACCTAGGCAAAAGGAAAGGAGAAAGCAAAGCCACTGTGTCCCATGTTAGTTATCATCTCCCTAAGGAACATAGGACCCAAATATTTTACACACTGACAGCATTTACTTGTTAAAAAAGTAGAAGGTCGTAAAACCATTCCTCTGACTCTTAGCTTCAAACCAACAACCAAAACCAGCATTAGATGGGAGAATATTCTATCCCAGTCCCTCTTTCAAAAATGAAAGAGGGCTGAAAACTGGCTAATCAAAGACAAGCAGCAAATTAATCTAACATTTTCTCATCTCAGAATACTTTTCCTCTGTTTTGACCTACTGTTTTGGATTTAAAAATATTACTGTTTCTCATGGGTTCACACCACTACCTCTAGTGGCAAGTAGCAGTGACCATGTAAAAGGAGGACACTGTGACCTTCCCTGAAAGTTATACAATGATCCTCTGTTTCAGAATTGTCTCCTTTTTAATTCAGCACCTCCACAACATGTCTTTCAAAACAGCAATCTTAGTGAGTTAGTACACAGGTAGGAGAGCTTTTATTACCCACACTGGTCTCATTTTATTTTGGTTTTTCTTCATTAATTGCAAATATACAACAGAAACAGTTCTGCTCCATAGAAACGCACTAAACCTCCCACTGAGCACAATGATTCAATGTAATTTTGAAATTATAGCACTGTTACACATTTTTCTGTAATAAAATGATACTCAAAGGCAAAGGAGAAATATTATTGACTGAAGTCAGATACAAGATCAAAAACTAGAATGAAAATGCAGGTGGTTGGAAAATACCAGAAATCTTTGTATTATCAGGCGGTGTTAGATTATCGGCCCTCTTCACTGGCTGTTGAAGAAATCTCTACACAAACTGTCATTTCATGGTAGGACAAGGTAAAGTGATTTTCCCCAATGAATAATCATCTCTCAACACTACACACACTTTACATAGATCAAAACTATTCATGGTTCCAGAGGGAGGAAAGCCATTTTTCGAATAAAATAAACTCAACATTTTCATTGACTGATCACAGTTAAGGGAGGACCTATTGAAGTACAGACATCTTTCCACAATTTGCCTTACAGGAAAATACTTTGACTGTGCTAGATACCAGCATAATTTTTCAATGATACTGCATCCTAAAGTCTGAAGTAGTACTATATTATGACCTATAATATTAAAATTGCCAAGAAAAAAAGCTAGGAATCACCATATGTTTAACTATAGCTTGATTCAAACACATAAAAATATTTTATAATTTTAGAACATACATTTTGTATAAAATATAAAATAGACATGCAATCAAAAATATTTATATATAATTACAAAAAGCATATATAAATGAAAATTATATCTCATATTTGGAGAGAGAGAGAGAGCACAAAAACCAGAACTTTCTCTTCAGAGCTCTCTATGTTTAAAATGTTTTTATCAGGTACAACAAGTGTCCTTTAATACACTATACCTATTCTTGCATTTTTCTGACTTCTAAAAGTATCAAAAGGCCTAAAATTTGAGAGGAATTAAAGAAGGTACATTACATAGAGGAGAAAAAATCCCATTAAAACTCACTGTCTCTTTTATTTGATATTTTGCAGATTTAAAACTAATGAAATTTAACATTCTTGTTAAAGAAGATAATTTTTAATTTGTCAAACACCTAGAAAAACTTCCAAATAACCCAGCGAGGAAGAGAAGAAAAAGTAATTTTCTTTAACGTAGTTGGACAAATGGTACTTTGCAGCTATATAAGCTTTTTGTAAATTAAGATGAAGAATTATAAATTGTTCCTTCGTGACTTTTGATAACTGTGTTCAATTACTCTTCATTCACTAAGCAAACAGAAGGCATTGAAAATATTAGAAGACTCAATTGGAATGCACAACTATCATTCTTTGAAACTCATAATGTGCTGTTTTAAACTGTGACTTTCTAGGCAGCACATTTTTTTTCTTCTACTTTTCTCACATATACTGAAGAGAATTTTTCCTTAACTTTCTCATACTTTGATTTTCTCAGTGTTTTTAATGCTATGGTTTCCCAAGGTATGTGCAAGGCTCCTTCAAAGAAAAGAAGCAAACAAAAAAACCCAAAAAAGCAACTCTACATAAATATCTTTGTGTATACAAGAAAGCAAAAGCCGAGTAGGAAGAAATACTAAGAAAGTCAGCTGGGTGCTACTACAAGTTCATTTTATTGAATCATAGAATCATCAAGGTTGGAAAGTTCTCCAAGATCATCAAGTTGAACCTTTTGACTGAACACCATCTTGTAAAATAAACCATAGCTCTAAATGCCATATCCAGTCATTTCTTGAATACGTCCAGGGATGGTGATTCCCCTACCTCCCTGGGAAGCCCATTCCAATGCCTGAACTCTCTTTCAGTGAATAAATTCTTCCTGATGTTCAACCTGAACCTCCTCTGGCACAGCTTCAGGCCATTTCTTCTTGTCCTGGCACTCGTTGCCTGGGAGAAGAGATTGACCATCCCCTGGCTCCAGCCTCCTTTCAGGCAGCTGAAGAGAGCAATAAGGTTTTCCCTGAGCCTCCTTTTCTCCAGGCTGAACACCCCCAGCTCCCTCAGCTGCTCCTCATATGATTCACTCCCTGGACACTTCATCAGCCTTGTTGCCCTTCTCTGGACACGCTCCACTATTTCTGATACAAGCCAGAATGTCATTGGCCTTCTGGGCCACCTGGGCACATACTGGCTCATGTTCAGCTGGCTGAGGACCAGCACTCCCAGGTCCTTTTCTTCCAGGTAGCCTTCCAGACACTCTGCCCCCAGCCTGTAGCACTGCAGGGGTCGTTGTGACCCAAGTGCAAGACCTGGCACTTGGCTTTGTTGAACTTCAGACAGTTGGCCTCAGACCATCAGTCCAGACTGTTCAGATCCCTCAATCAACACTCCAGCCCAATATGGCGTTGTCTGCAAAGGACTTGATCCTCTCATCCAGGTCATCAATTAAGATATTGAACAGGACTGGCCTCAATACTGAGCCCTGAAGACACCACTCGTGACTGGCCGCTAGCTGGTTGTAACTTCAGTCACCACCACTCTCTGGGCCCGGCCACCCAGCCAGTTTTTAACCCAGTGAAGAGTGCACCTTCAAAGCCATGGGCTGCCACCTTCTCCATGGGAGGAGACAGTATTGAAAGGTTTACTGAAGCCCAGGTAGACTATATGCACAGCCATTCCTTCGTCTACTAGGTGGGTCAGCTGGTTACTAAAGGAGATCAGCATAATGTCTAACCAGTCACAAAATTTCACAGAGCTAAGGCAAGCGAGGCAATGCTCCATGACTGGGAGTGTACTGCCCTTCAAGGAGTTTAGCTGGCTAACTTAGAGCAGAGCTGGCTGAATCCAAGGCTGGGTTATCTGTGAAAAAAGGTAGAATTGAGGTCCTATCTCTTCTTTGGGAAGTCTTATTAAACTGTGACTGTACCACTGGTCTCATCCGTGCTGGGTTGCAGCTGTGCAAGCACTGTGCCTGTGCTGTCGTGGAACTCCCAGTGCTGACTTTGGCTTGGGTCCCTTGGCTTGGCCTCAAATCTGCTTCCACACTGAGGCCTTGTCACGTGGTGGGTGGACTGTCTCTGATCCTGACCACTGGCCCTGGTTCTGACTCCAATACAGACTTGGCATCCAACATCCTGACTCCTTTTTGGGGGGAGTCCTTGTCTATGTTTGCATTGCTATTGCTCTTGTCTCATTTCGCTTGCAGGGCAGCAAGCCCTCACTGTTTTGGCATAGGCAAAAAGGAAATACTGAAGGGCTAAAGAAGACATAACAGCAGAAATGTAGGAATCATAAAAATAGTAAATATTAATTCCACCTTTCCACCTTCTTTTCTGAGGGACTAGAATTGTTTAGGACTGATGCACAGGACTATGACAACATTAAACTATATGATCCATACTGGCTTGAACAGAATTCAGAGACAAAAGAGATCACAGGATTAGATGAAACATGTCTTCATATGTGTCTTTATTGACAAACTAACACAGTGAGGTCAGTCAGTGCGAAACAAGATAATATCTTATTTAACCATAGCCATGCAGTTCCGGGACAGGTAGACCAGGAATCAACCTCAGAGTGACCATCACAAAACTAGGACTGCTGCTTCAAAGACAGTAGGTTACTTTCACAGGCCAAAAACAGAAGCAAGAGAGAACAAGAGAAAAAAAAGGGAATGACTTTTGAATGTATCTTAAAAGAAGAATTTAAGAACAAACCTACTGGATGACTTCCAAGTACAAAAATACCTGGAAGTCAAGTGGAGAGCAAGCATCTAAAATATAGGAAGAGAAGTCTGTGAATCTCCCACAGTTAAGAGCAATTCCTGAATATTTTGAATAGCTGTGATAAGATGAATAACTACCATTCAAGCTAGTAGAGTCCATATACTTCATCTTACAAAGGAAGCTTTCCCTTGCCCACCTTCGATGATGTTGGAAATGAAAGAGAACATGAGAATATGAGAAACTGCTGTGGAAAAGAGACATCTGAGATGGTATAATAAGGGTTGTTCCATGTCCACTACAGAGACATAAAAATGAAATATGAACATAGTTCCTAAAATCATACATGCACAGAACAGGGGACAGAGGTGCAAAATAAACTCTTGTCTGAGCCTGAAAACAAGAATAGGTAAAGGAAAAACATACACACAAACAAAACCCAGCAAACATTGTTCCACGAAAAAAACAAACCAACCAAAAAAAACCCCCCACCAACAAAAAAGAATGCCAACAAACAAACCCAACAACCAAACAACCACAAAACCCCACAAAAAAACACCCCACAGGTCATAATAAAGGGTTTATATCACTTTCCTGTGAGGCTTTGCATGAGATAAGACCAAGGAAAAAATCATTTATAAGCTGCCAAAAAAGAAAATAAATTCAAACTTCAACAGAGAAACCTACATCTCCTTCAAAATAATTTGAAGTAATCCATGTGATGAAATTAAATATGTCCAATTCTTGAAACTCTATTAGAGTGCCTCTACAAGTTTACAGCCAGGAAGAAATTCAAAGCAACTCATAATTAACCTCTGGATCTATTTCATTTTATGCTTGTTCAGAGAGTGTAGGAAAAAAAAAGAAGTTTCGTTTTAGTTATCTTTGTGAAGAAATATATTCTTACCACATATGCAAGATTTAAAACCAGTTTCTATTTCTCAGGAATTGAAAAAGCCTTATGGTATATGTAGCTGTAGCTCAATCTTCACCCTGACAGGCAGTGCTATGACCAGGAAATCACACCAGATTTGGCTACAGGGGTTTTGTAATGAGTCATCTTTGGCTGGCAGAAAGAGTTAGCTTGTGTTTCCCGCCAATATTTGTTACCAGATTGAAGCAAACAGAACAAGGTAACAGCATTATCCCAAGACGATGATGAAAAATGCATGGCATAACCACTGTACATTTATGTATTTATATTGTTGTGCTCCCTGTGTGAGCCTTTTAACAGGATAAAGGAGAATTCCAACAGGAGAAATTTTAAATCAGATACTGTAAAGAAAATTAGAACTTTGATTTTCCTAAGTTTACATTTAGGCTTTGTTTTGATGCATGAACATGGTAAAATATGCAATTGCTGTAAAAATATGAAAATGGATGAATTACAAATACAGTAATTAATGCTGTGTGTCATGAACAACTGGATTTGGATTATACCAGAGACCTTCTCATCTTAATAAATTTGCATGGGATTTTCTCAAAGACAAAAATTATTTTTCTCTAAATTTTACTGTCCACAGTTTGTTCTAAAATGCTTATAATTTGTCTTATTACTGGATAAATCATGTCTGCAAAGACTTCTGATAAGACATTTACCATGATGCAACTGCATCAAGTCAGCTGGACGTGTGTTTTGACCCAAAAGGATTAAGGTTTTGTTAGCACAGTTCTACATTCACAATTCAGCTCCATGCTTCTGAATCAAAGCTGGCATTCCAGCTAACTTGGAGACAAACATAAAGAGACAAAACAGACATAAATCCTAAAGCAGCCTTTAGAAGTCCAGTTCTGGAGTCAAATTCAGGCACTGCTTCACTGCAATTTAAACATGAGGCACTTCTCAATTATTCAAGATGCTAAACTGCTTCCTGAGGTTCTGTAAACTTTCTTTACAGGAATTCAGTAATAGTGCAACCCATCTTACTATTTGCTTATAACATTTTGAAAATTTTGTCTAACACTGATTCTTGACCAATCATTAAGTTTTCAGGGTTACTATTCAGGCAAGAATGACTCTTACTGCAGCCTCTACAAAAAATCAGAAGTTCTGCACTTGCAGCTCCACAGTTTCCACTTCTGGGGAAAAAGAAATCTGAAAAAAAAATGTAACAAGCATTTTGTCTGACACAGAAATTGCTATTACAGAAATTATTCATGTTGTACTTCAAAGGTGAACCACTACACACTGGGATAGCAACTTAACATTGATCTGCTCTGTTTTCTCAATTTTCTGTGAACCAAACCAAAACTGTTAAGGTGAACTTCTGATACAGAAAAAGTAAACCAAGAAACAGTAGGCATATTGCACATTATGTCACAGAAGGTGGTATTGTTCAGTTCTTGTACAAGGAGACTCCTTATTTGGAGCAGGGAAAAATTACTCAATTTCTTCCTCTAACTTGATCAAATACCTGTAATTACCATTGTCACATAATTGCTGTAGCTAGTAGGCTTCTAACAATTCTAAAATCAGTTTTTTAAAAAACCAAAACTTCCAAATCCCTTGCCACTATCTCAGAAAATTAGAACTGAATGGCTCCAACCAGCTGGTTAGGGCATTGTCTCAGGAGGAGGGGCACCAAAATCTTTTGTTCAGCTCTAATATGTTGTTAAATAAATATATTTATGGCAACTAGAACAAATTATGTAAGAAAGCCTAAAATATTACTCTGTAATATATTATATTCCAAGATACAGTATAATCAAAAATGAAAGATTTCAGTTTGATGAAAAGTAATAGTCAAACTGTAGTACAAACACATCACTATGATCATTTGGGCTGTGAAACTCAAAGATAAGCATTACAGAGGCCTTAGCATTTCTTATGACCCACAAGTTTAAGTTATCATTATGCAAAACAATCTTTTTTACTTAAACAGCATTAGTAGGAGAGATTTGAAGTCATCTTTGCTCTTTGAAATTCTATGAAAGGGCTCTAATATCAAGTGTTTTTGCCTCTCTTCTTCATAACTATTTTTACTCCTTATATATTTGAAAGAAGGATCCATTACATGACTGTCACAAAACAGCACTCTCTTTAGTCTCCCGTGTTGAACGGAACTTTGGTGTGGAAACTGGTGTTTTACATGTAACATAAATTTTGTCAGCCTTTTTCTGTTACAAGACAAGGGCTAACAGAGCTCCCACTGAGGAACTGTCAAAAATAAAGCATGTGAACTACAACACCATTTTTTAGTCTTAACCTCTCAATTAATAATTTTCTTCTCTTTTGCCATCTTTCTCAGAAGAAATGCTTGATATTATGAAGTATGTAAACATATGCATTTAAGAATTTTTGCTGCCAGATTAGTTTCTTTAAATTATCGTTTCTACCCAGATATGGGGTGGGGTTTTTTTTATTTCGGTCTCAGGGGTTTTTTTGGGACGTGGGGGTGTTGTGAATTTTTTTCTCTGTTGTAAGCATGCTTTGAATCTTTTTGCAATTGCCATTGTACTGAAAAACTGAGTTTGCTCTTCTCTGCTATGTGACAACAAGGATATAACTGTCAGAAACAAGGGGCACATATTTTGTACTGATATTGCATGTATATTGTTTCATGAGGTCCCAAAAGCCCTTTCTTTTGAATTCAAAGTTGTTGCTTTTCTTCAGCTAAACAGTTACAGGTAATGGTGTGCAGCCCTTTGCCTGGGGGGAATTCCAAACAGCTATACAACCATTCAAGCCATTATAGTTAAGCTTTTATGAAGATTTTTTTTTCCAGTTAAAATACTGTGAAATGGAATTTGACAAAGTCTTTTTTCCCCTTTTTTAAAAAAGGCCACAAGTTAAAACATTTTAATAATTAATTTCTAAGACGTAACTATGAATAATTGTTTTATTTGAATTTATTTGGAAACTATAATTCAAGATCAAGCTGATTACAATGTGACAAATATGGCTACTCGGTGCTCTCCAGCCTAAGCCCCTCTATCCTGTGCTCTGTAAATTTCACTAATGAATTTATGCTTTAGTTTATTTTTCAAAGTTAAAGCCTTAGCACAACCAATTTAATCAACCATCATTTTAGAATAATGTCAGTGGAAAATAATTTTTCTGATGTTAAAAACCACTTTTCCCCAGATAATTCTTGGAGGTGACTCTGCTCTTTGTTATTATGCAGATGGACCCTTTAAACCAGAAAAGGAATTGACCTTTAACTCCTGTAAAAGATATTTTGGTCTTTTTTTCCCTGTGTCTATGAAGAGGCATTCATATAGTCCATGTGCTAAACCTATTCATATAACCATTTCTACAGCTTTTCAGTATTAACAACTATAATTATCTTTGAGTACTCTGTGTCTTACTGGCTGTAGAGACTTGATGATATCCCACCAGGTTTAAAGCTAATCCTGCTACTCCTGTAATCCAGGGGAATTTGTTACCCTCAACAGAGTTGTTTGCAAAGGGTGGGAGAACACTGCAGGAGCTCAGGAGGCCTCCATGAATTCTAGCTAAGCCTCTGTCAATTAAAGTGCTTTCAGCCTCTATTGTACAGACAAAAGAAATACAAAAATTGTATCTGATTGTTGACGGAGAGCAAGACAATGTGTAACTGTTTAACAAACAGTTTCAATTGCACAATAATACACAACTACCTCAACAAACCTTTCATCCTGTCTACACAAGAAATTAAAGATAAAGGAAAAAATTGCAGCTCTATTGTCCCCTGAAACACAGATTACCTATACCATTAGCCAGGACTACTGATGGACATGGAGAAAACATTCTCAACAATATGAAAAATTAGGACTAGGCTTGGATTTTTACCAAAACCACTATTGTAATGTAATGTAAATATATTTTTGTAAGAAACAAGTTACAAGTTATTTTAAAAGTATAAGGCTTTTAACAAAAACATGTCACTCATTGAGATGTTGTTCCTACTTTTTGTGAGAGAAAATCACTATGCTTTTCCAATATATTTATGGTTATCACACTGTTATTATAAAAAAGTGTCAAGAGGACTACAGTATTTACTGTTAGACTGAATAGTCATCTTAGATATGCTCTGAGCCATAGGAATGCAAGTAGACCAATAGGACTGCTGTACTTGTATTTAACATATATAATACATTGATATGGAATACAAAATAGCTGCTACAGTACTGGAGAATTCCAGAACCATAATTCAATTCTGACTAACAGGACAGATTTTTCTTTTCTCCTTTTGCCAAGCATTTTTCCTTATGAGCTTTAGTTACCTGGTATGCAGATGGGCTCTTTTTATTAGCTGGTAGAAAACAGCATTTAAAGCATGAAGTGTTACTATGCTTGCTGTTAAAGCAAACTGTATCATATCCCTTTAACATCTCTTTCTCTCTAATTTTCATCCAAAAGGTTTTATCATCTGAATTATACACAACTGTTGTCTGAATTATACTCAATTTTCCTGTTTTTACATTTTTATTGTTGCAGAAACTTTCCTGTCTGACCATCCAGGAGCCACACTCTGGCAGTCATACTCCCACCACCAGACACTTTCACAGCAGGAACTGAAGTCCCTCAACAGCAGGCAGCTCCAGTGATGCAACGGGTTCCCATTTCACTACCTGCACACCCCACCCTCACAGTCAGACCAGTTTTCCTCACTGGTTCAACCTCTGGTTTCCCACAGCAGAGGTCCAGACCTGGATCCTTAAAATAATTTAATCATGGTACAACAACAGAATAACAGCTTGGGCTGGTGCCTCCAAGGAGGGACCCTGAAAAAACGAAAACCCTGGGCTTTTATACCTTCACAGTCCAAGCTCTGGGCTCTTCCAGCAGAGTCATCAGCTCTTGCCATGTCTCTGGCTGGGCCAGCGGTCCCCATGCCCTTTATTTGCAAAGTTTATTTGCCCAGTTTCTGGGCTCTGCTACCAGAGCTCAACCTGCTCAAGCTGCATCTACTCAAACCTGCTACTGGCACGGAATGGGTTCCTCAATATTTACCAAGTTAATTTCTTCACCAAGAGAGGCTTTTTCCTATCTATACCCTCTTCCAGCTTTAATGTATTGTTCAGAAAGCTTAAGAGTGCCTCTCTCATATAGAGTCTGCAGGAGGCAGCAAAAACAAGAATTGCAAGGCTGGAGGCAACTTCTGCCAACAAAATGAGTGTCAAAGAGTCTACTGAACAGTTTGCTCTAATGAAAAAAACTTAAGAATAAGCAGCAAAGAAGGCAAAAGAGAGACTACTGTGTTCTCTTACACCAACACATACTGAAACAAGCTAAGTGACTGTTTACTAGGGAGAATTGTGGGGGTTTGGACCTTTTAGAAATGTTTGTATAGATGTGTGTGAAAGTCATATACATATGAAAGCTCTTACATGTAACTGAGGAAATAATTCAAACGCTAGATTTCTGACTGCAGTAAACTATCCTGTGCTGACACACTTAGTTCACACTTTTTTATTTTACTTTTGTTAAACTCAAACTAAAATTACCCAAGAAAATGAGCAGTCTTTCTTTTATTCCTTATATTCTCTATATATGCTTTATCAGTTCTCTCAAAAGGTGAATTTTGAGTTATCATGCCTTGAGCTGATAAATGTCTGTGACACATCCTGAATATTTCATTCATTGCTAATATTTAAGAAGATCATCAGTGAGGTTGTATATTGCTTCTCTAAAGACTGAATGTAATGTCTAAGTGTGTATTTTAGGGAAGGGACTTCAGTGGATGGCAAAACAGGAACAAAGAACAGGTAAATATTATAGGCAATATTATAGGCAGGGCTGATGTTTTCAATTGTTTAAAATTGCTCAGAAATGTCTTTTTTTTGTTTCTTCTTTCACTTGTACATAACTACCAAACAGAGGCAGTTGGGGCTTAATTTTTCTTTTTCAGGCATCTGCTTTGGGTTTATTTATTCTTGTTGTAATAATATTAAATTGAAATTATTGTTTATTCATCTCATTCACTTTTGAGAGACCCACAAGGAAAATCCAGTTCTCCACACTAAAAAATATCACCTTTTCTATGGGAATGTACTAGCATCGCCTTCAAAACTCATGTTTGTTGCAAGTGACCTTTGTGCCAAGGATGTGCATTTTGCTCTTCCATCATCTACTAAAAATGGCCAAATGGGACACAGTAATTCAAGGTGATTGAAAGAAACATGTTTAAGTAATACATCCCAAATATATGCCAAATTTAACAAAACCTAAGACTTTGAAGTGTGCCATGCCTGTAGTACTTTCCACTTCTAGCGACCAATGAATATCCAGTTTTAGGTGTTGAACTGAGAGCTAATCTTTCCTTGCACAATCATCTACTCTTCTTCTTCCAGGCCTTCCTGAGTAGAAACCCAGTTGCCTGATTCAAATACAGAGGGAACAAGAGCTGGATTTAAAGGGCAACAGTCAGACAGGTTGAAAGTAATAGCAGAATTCCAAAAGAAAGGAAAAGAAGTATGAAAAAGAAAGACAGTAAGATAGCTAGAAAAAGGCTGAGCACTGCGTAAGCACTGTTCAATGACAGCCACAACTCTGTTGTGTTATCAACATTGTTTTGGTCCCAGATATGAAATACAGCATCATATGGGCTGCTCTGAACAAAACTAAGATGCAGTACATACAGTAAGACAAGAAGCAATGGCAGAATAAGAACTGAAAGACTGAAAAACAGAAAAAAAAAGATTATAGTGAACCTAACTGAAATTGAGGGCATGTTCTGTTTTCCATAACAAGAGTGGTGTGGGATTCAAGCCCTGACTCTCCAAAATGTCTCATCCTCTGCTCCAAAATGTCTCATCCTCTGTCAAACCAAGCCCGTCTTACACATTAGTACTTCTGCTTGAAGACTACACCAGAAATTACTATCACTTATTGTATTTTAAGTGCTTTTGAACTTTCATACTCTAAAATGTGGATTCAGTTTTTAGTATATTCCATAGATACAACAGAGTAATATAGAAGCAGCTGGCACTGCTTCATGCTACATTTTTAATCTCAACAGAAGTGCTTTTCATTTTAGCCTCTGATGTTCTGCACTGCAGATACATTTGCAGACTACTGAAAACCAGGTCTGGTAGAATTGAGAAAGGAATGTGACTTCTCACTATGAATCAGGTTTACCACATGACTTCAAAAACATGAAAGAAAAGCTGATATGGCAATAAAAAGTTGCTTTGTGAATAAAATAATATATGCCACATAAAATGCTGGCTTAGAGAAACCATACTGTTTTGCTCTTGTGAATTTGTTAATTCACTGACTTTACAGCTCCTCTAGCAGAGGCATTGAGCATCAGAGTTCAGTTCCAAAGCCTTAAACTAGGGAAGATATGCATACTTTTCTGACATATCTCTTTTGCTTATGTGGGGAACTTCTTTCATGTTAGAAGCCTAAAGCAGAAAACATTATGACAGTGAAGACAGAAATCAAACATGTGCTTGTATTAGCAGAAACAATGTGGACTTTGAGATAAACTTATTTCCTGATAGATTAAAACATTTCAGAATGAAATATTTTTGATTGCCATCATGTGTATTAAAACTTATATTACTTTGATATATGAAAAATTGATCTTGTCACTCTTATCAGAGTTCAGATGGCTTGTATGATAGAAGCATAGAGCACCACACTTACAGTCCCTTATTTTTCCAGTATGTCAACATAAAACAGAAAACTTAGACAGGTAGTTTTGGGCTTTTCCAGGATTTCTCTTTCCATTTTTTTTTTTTTTTTTAAACAAGTACCTGAGTAACCTTACTGCTTGTTTGTTTAAGAACAAACAATTTGTTCTATAGATTTCAGTGGGGGGCCATACCATGCTGAATAATCCCCTCCCCCTAGCAGCTAGTCCTTTCCCGCCAAAAGTAAACCAATGTATTCATTTCCATTTTAGTCCTTCTTGTTGTGTTTGTTCCCATTCCAAAAATATTTCAAGTTCCTAAATGCACATTACTGAGGAAATTAATACACAGTGTAGTATAAATTTTTTACTTTCCTTTCTGGGAAGTGGACACAAACTGCTGCTGAAGCTGATAAATTAGCTGTCACCTAACAAAACTTCCCTGTTCCAAGTGTATCTGACACTGACACTTTGCAGTTGTGCTCAGAAGAGCTGCAGGAATAGATACATTCCAGCGTGACAGGCTAACAACAGACAGTGAGATACTGCGCCAACATAGTTGAAATGATTTTCCAAAGTGTTTCATAATGTACAGAACAAATTCTGAAAAAGGAAAGTAGTCCAAGCCCTTCTATTAGATTCTGAAGGTATTGTCCCACAATGAGGATTTAGAAAATCAGGATCTCAATATATACACAAGTGCAATATGATATTTCCTCTGTAGAAAGTGGAAAGTGGAAATCTCCTTGCAGGAGGTGGGAAGTCTCTGACTCTTCCAAAGGACTTGACAGTAAGCGTGTCTATATTCTGCAACATACCTTCACTGCATAGACCAGTATCATACTTCTTTCTTTAATTAAAGCTGTTTTCATATTTTTTACATTCTAGAAATCTGAATTCACCCACCCACAAATTCTGAATGCCTTCGTAATTTACATACATTATTTGAATCTATCAAGACTTCCTTTTCCAACCTATTTACTGCCCACATCTATATTTTTAACAGAGCTCTATATACAACTTAAGCCAAGGACGCTATATAAAAGTATTAAAGTTTATATTTAAATTTTGCATGAATATTTAATTTTTACAGAATTGTAATTGCGAAAAAGCAAGTTGCTTATTTTTAAGCCTTTGACTTTGAAAAGAACAGAATTGAATGTCAATTTAGCCTAAAGTATGAACATTCATTTTGAATAATTAGTAATGATTTTTAATTGTTTATGAAAATTAGTTAATGGCAGTTTCACCTTCCTACCGGATAACAATTCATTTTAACCATCCATAATTCAATCAGATTACACCTTGTTTTACATATTTTAATAGAAACTTTCTTCTGTTTATTTTACAAATTATATATGCAAATTATGTATTAAATAATTGATGAAGCACCTTGTTTTGCTTGTAGCTATAAGTGATGCTTTTCTTCACAAATATATTTAGGCAGTAGTTCTTTTCACAGCAAGATTTTTGCATAGTATTTTAAAAGATATTTAAACTCCTGCTGTGATGAGGGCTTATTTAGAAACACCAAGTATAATTTAGTAACCAGATTTATGAAGCAATTTATACAATATAGTGAAATAGCATTGTAGAAGAATTTCATTGCATAGGGATACTAATCTTCTCTGAAGATTCAAAACTCTGTAACTCTTGGGCAACTCTGTATTATTTCAGCCTATGATAGGACAAAGTATATCAGGGTAATTAGCCTTCCTGATTTATTAATGCTTTATAAAACTCTTAGAGGTTAATGCTGCAGTTATTTTTTCCTACTGCCCAATTTCATCCCATAATACTCAGTAACAAGGGGAAATAGAGTCATTAATCTTTTACTAGACAGATGGTAAATGGTTTAATGGAATATTATGTATTATGCATTATTTACAATTATATATGTGTATGTATGTAGCTATACATAGACATACATAACGAGGAAATTTTGTTATTAAATATTCCAGGATCTGTGTAACCTGCTGTATAATAGTGCCAATGTTTTAAATGTTACTTCCCTTTCTTTTCTTTAATTTTAACCAAACAATTAACATATGCTCAGTATTTCTGTAAAAAGACTTTTTGAAATAAAATTTAATGTTGGCAGACAGACTGGGCCTTGTGTTTCCTAACCTTGTAAGTACTACATTAGTAAGTTATAAACAACCTTTTCTCTAATTTGAAGATATGCACAATAGAAATGTAAATTTGAAAAAATGCTGTCCTTTTCAAGCTGTGATATTTGAACAAATGATAAACCAGCTTTCATGATTGAAAAGGCTGGAGAGATCATGATACTGTGTTGGCACTTAAGAAGTTTCTGCTTGGGCACTTAAAAATGAGAATCATTTCAGTGCCTGTAAATTAATATAACACAATATAACACATAAGCACAGAGTAACTTCCCCTGACAACACTGAGATCTTCGAAGAGAACTCCAATAGGAACTAGTGGGAGAGGCAGCTCCATATTGATCTTACCATACAACAATCTTCCTCTGAAGAATCTCAATTTTAAACGTATGTATTTCAAAGGCCTCCATTTTCCTCATGAAAGAAGGAATATATCTGCCACTAAATACAGAAAATGCTGAAGAGATGCTCACTAAAGGTCAGAAAAGAGCTAGAGATGAAGCCTGTCAGTTTTCACCCTTGTGTTGCAATGATTCATGAACAGCCTGGGAAACAGCAGTCTTTGAAAAGCAGTAGTATTTATAAATGGAAATCCTAATTTCCACAATTAGGAATTTCTTTTTTTAAAGGATATAAAGCAGATAACACTATAAAATGCAATGTTAGTGAGTTTTCCTTCAAAAAATTAGTAAAGTGTGTTTCTTGATATGCTGGCATTCTTCTTTTGTCTCTTTGCTTTTTTTTGGAACCTACAGCAAACTGATCCACCTGCATGTCAGACAGGGCAAACAACACCCCAAAGTCTTGTTCAAAACGCTTGCAAACACTACTGGGTGCCCCAGAAAAAAAGCTCAAAAGATGTCAACATTTTCCCATCTGCTTTACTTGTTTTAGCTGGCAGTGAGACCAATTAAGAAGAGAGATTTATGTTACATTTATTTCTCATGCTTCTTGAAAGGAAACAAGCCTTTGGAATTCTGCAGGAAAAATCCACTTTCCAGCAGATTTCTTTTTTTTTTTTTTTTTCAAATTTCTAAGGTCTCTCTATCTTAGTGTTTCCATTTTGTTTCTAGCCCTATTTTTTAAAATATAGCTTCACGTAATATTTAAAATATTCACAGCAAAAACCAGACTGCGTATGGAGAGCACTTAGGCATACAATATCCAAACCTAGGATCTTTTGATAACAACCGCCTGTAATTACTTGGGTAGTTTGTTTTGTATCATGTTTATTGGTGATCAATCCCATCACCAATACAAAGTTTCTTAAATAAATGAAAGCACAAGATGCTATATTTGATTAATGTAAACTAATGTAGATTAGACCATAACTCTAGAGAGTGGGATAGATTTGATGTTGTAGAGTTGGGGTTTTTTTTGATTTGAATCTGATAACTACCAGAACAATGAATATTTAACAGTAATTTTTTATCTTCATTTGATTCTGACACAGCACATCATAAATAGCATGTAAAAATCCAAATTCAGTAAGAAATGTTTTTACACATGAGAAGACTCAATACAACATAGGCACAAAAATAAAAAAATTAGTGGCAATTTTTTCCATTACATGTGCATTTTGAAAAAAATAATATGGAATTCTTACATAGGTTTTCAGTAATCCTAAAACAATTCTGGAAAAATATGCTAAAAATTATAAATAATAAAATATTTTTGGGAAAAATGTATAACGTAATTTAAATATTAAATACAATAATCAGCTATTGGTATTTATAACATGACAAAATATAAATTTCATTACAAAGATGTAGCAAGTAGTAATAATTTTTCTTTTTATATCTGGAACTTGAAATAACCTTCAGCAGTTGTCATATATGTTTGTTAAGTTGATTGCACTTTGGTTTGCAACTGATTTCTAAGTATTGATCTCTCAAAATATAAAAGTGCTTAAATAAATTGGTTTTTGCAAAAATGTAAGAACAAAACAGTTGGAAAATTGTGCCATTAAATGCAACTATTTAGTCCAATATTGTCCTTCTTAGGAAAATACTCTTTCATTAACTGAAGAACAAAATTTTACTAGTCTTCATATTGCTTCTGTCAAAGTACATTTACCAGTACCCAAAAGTCAAGAAGATGACATTGTCAGTTTATTTAAAATGTGAGGAATGTATTGGTAAGCAACAAATTTTCATCCTAAAATTTTTAACTTTATGTTGCAATGTCCTAGGCCATTTTTCTCACTTACCCAACAACAAAATAAATAATGACTGCTGTCATTCTTTCTTTCTTACACAGAATTAGCAGTCTAATCCCATTTTGGTATTAATCACTATAGTTTCAACAGCATGTGCCATTAATTCAGCTTAATGTGCTGCAACCAATCAATACTCAGTCTGTAAACTCATTTGTTCCTTGGCTCTACATCACAAAAATAATTGGTGTAAAGTAGCTCTTTTTATCATCTTCAGGGTGAAGAACTGTTTAGGTAAACTCTGTAACTCAAGTTGCAGAGGACGCATTAATCTTACACGAAAATCATTATTTTCAAAGTATTTAACATGTTTTTCTAGTATTCTAAAATATATTTTCAAATAATACTACAGAATCCTGAAATTGATTTTATGACGTATAAGAGGTTTTTACTTAGTGAATACTTACAGAATTCGCACTTCATAAAACAGTAGTTCACACACACCATTTTGCAAAGTGGGGTTAGGTCACTCAATATTTAGTAATTACTATGAAATGTTAACATGGTTCAATACGAATGCCATATTTTTAAAAGAATCTCTCTGACTTCGTCTGTTAATCTTTGTTACTGTTTCAGACTGTGTACATTCCCTGCAGTTTGCTGTGTCATGTGGCGAGCCACTCTGCACGCTGCATTTTGACATGAGCAAACTCAGGAAATCAGCTCTCCCAGGCACTTCATTCTCATTGCTGTTTTCCCCTCCTAGCATTACTGCACTGGCAGATTTGCACACACCACATGAACTGTATAATCATTTCCATTTTTCACCTGAGATGATGTCTCTCACCTCACTGAACTTCTGTGGCATTTACTGTGAGCTTGATGCATTCCTCTGCTCCGTCCTCCTGCTGGTGAGAAGGTGTGGAAGTGTGAGGCTGCTCTGTGACTGCAGCACCAGGGTGGTGGCATTAGGGGCTTCTAGGGCAGTCTACTCTCCTAACCTTTTCTGCTCCTGGGCTGCAGAGGGCACAAAGACCTGCAGAGCTGTCAAATAGCAGGTCTGCAGTTACGGCCCTGCCTTCCCAATGTGAACTGGTGTCCTGAAGACCTGTACTCAGTTGTTATCCTCTGCACGTAGCATGACTAGAAATAACTGCTTGGTATGTAGACTTGAAGAGATGAAATACAAGGATCTTCTATTTGACTAGAAAATGAGAACTTTATAAGGACCATGGCTGCCCAACAATGGTCTGTCCTTGCAGCTCACTTCATTACAGCTCTCCTTCTCTTGGATGTACAGGATTCTCCTGAACAATCTCTCTGCTGTAGAGCTAATGGTCAAGATGTTCAGAGGTGATAATCACTCTGACAGATTTTCTGGATAGAAATATTGTCATGAAAAAACTCATACAAGAGACAGCAATCAAAACTTTATTTTTATTTAATCAGTCACAATGCAAACTATAGTAATTGCATTTTTAGAAAAGGCCAAAGCTATTAGGGACACAGAGTCCTCGGGTTTTCATGTTAGAACAAGAGTGACTGTTGACAGCAAGATGGATCAAAGAACTTTCTTTGAGAATATAGCATATATATCAGAATGATAACAAAAGTGGGTAGGCTAAACTTGTGACTAATCAGACAGCAACAGATGTAATTGGATTTGCCTTCCCTAAGCAGCTTCATAAAATACAACTTTGTCCTTTCTCCTCTGAGAGATCAGCTTCAGATGACCAAGGGGAAATACACTGACTGGATTTGGCCAGTGTTTGTGGCAGCTCAAGCACTTAGAGCGGTGAAAACTGCCTGTCTCGTGTGCTTTTGTCCAGTTTACTCTTTCACACCTTTGCCAAGTGCAAGGTATGGATGAACTAGGACCATATTTTACTTCAATTGTCTTTCCTATCCTTTTGACATTTCCTTGCATAAATTAATCACGATTCAACTGCTTCTGCCTCACTGCTAAAGGGTACTGCCTAGCAGGAGTATCTGGCAAAAAACTAACTTGATATGTTTCCTTGAGGTGTACCAAACAAGAAAAAAAATTACTAAAAAAAACCAAATAAAAAACCCACCAAAAAACCTCCAAAAAACAAAACCAAAAATCCCACACCAAAAATCCACAAACAAACAAAAAAAAAAGCCAAAAAACCACCAACTCCATGAAAACAAACAAAAATTCTTCCAAACCAACCAAAAACCCTACCAAAAAACCCAAACCAAACCAAAAAACAACAGCAAAATCCTCTTGTTTCCCTGGGGAGTGACACAGTATATAATTACTTTTTTTCAAATATAGAGGTACCTATATCCAAAAGCTATGCTTAGCTACCTGACTCTTTATAAAGGATGGCAGATCTGAAAGAAATCACCCAGAAATGCAGGCAGGTCCAGGAGGAGGAGAGTGAGTTATGACTGTACACGACTGAAATCCTGAAATACTGTTCTGCATTCCATAAGGAATTATCAGTAATGTTATTATCATTGGTAACACTGGTAACATTTTCTGCCTAAATCCTAACAAACTTGTGGCACTGTGAAATGCTTTCTGCAGCTGCTTGGAGGTTCTGCTTGGGAGGAAGAGCTGTGGGAAAACTGCAGGTCCTGAGATGCACAGGGCATGGTTTCACAGCATTTGCCATGCTGATATTTGCATTCCATCTAAATGGAATTTGCATTCCATTCTCATAAGCCACAAAGCCAAAATTAAGCGTTCTTCTTTACAGAGAGAGAATATTAAAAAGATCTAACATACAAAAATGGTGAAAAGTGTTAGTATTTAATGTATCTTTTTTTAAAAAAAATTGCTAATTGGCATCAAATGATAATAGCCACTCTTATCACTGCTCTGAAGCCAAATCCCCAATTTCTTTTCTGTCTACATGAGTATGGGCAAAACAGAAACATCAGAAATAGCATCAAAATACATTTTAATCCAACTTTTTGTATTTTAATCTTATAATTTTTAAAAGCTTTATATATGTGAAAGTAATGGTAATAATAATAATGCACTTCTTAGATTTATGTTGGAAAGAAGTCAAGACATGATAATAAAGTTTTACAAGTCAAAACACAAAGATAAAAAAGACTTTTCATTTGAGGTAAACAACAGACTGCCTTATAATAATTTCTTCCATAGCCTGTCTTACTTCCACTTTCTGTAATTACATGTGGTGTTTGACAGCATGTGCTCTGAAAGTGTTAGCAGAGATCACAGAGCTCCCAGAAGTAACTTATAAATAATGAAATAATCACCCATTCAGATACAAACACCAAAGAGATGGATCAACTTTTTATGCTACACCTTGCATAAAAAGTTCCCTTCGAGTGCCACACCATCAGTGTGCAATATTTAAAGCAGAAAATTGTCATGCTTCTTTTGTTTCAGTGAGCATACCAAAAACTCACTTTGCATTAAACAATGCACAACAGAAACAGAAAGACAAAACCATATCCCCTAGACATCAGCTTTCAAGACACTCACTCTCTCTGCACTTGCAGAATAGCACACAATGAGGCAAACACAGCACAGGTTTCACTTCACTGAGTTCAGTGATATTACATGAGGACTTAATTTACTGAATACATCTTAGTCATTACATTAACACTTTTAATGAGTTCTGTGTGAATGTTGGCCTAAGAAAAAGAGCCTCTGGCTTTTTNNNNTTTTTTTTTTTTTGGCTAAAGGGACTCTCAGCTTTCAAAATTCGAAAATACCCTCTTTTTCTCGATTCAAGACTGGCCTAATTAATGGAGAAAGAGCTCTCAGGATATTAGTCAGATTACCAGTTCAGAGAAAGTAGTGCTCAAAAAACTAACAACCTCATAGTCCCACAGATAGTATTTTGATTTTAGCTTTACACTTTACCCAGGGAAGAAGGTGTAAAGGGACCAAGCAGATGTCATTCCAGAGTGCACTATGCATGCAGTGAAGGGAAGGTGATGTTGTAATCTCCATCTACTTGAGAAGCTGGGAATTACAGCAGTTCTTAACCCCTGCTGTGCGAGACTGGAGAGAGGCAGTCATCAGACATAGTGTGGCAAGGTGAGAGAAGAGTTTAGCTGTGATATTGAGTGAGGGGAATTTACAAAGTGTAAATTTTCAAAGTGTAAATTTAGATACAGAAAATTCTCAGATCCCTTCACTGTGCCCAGTACTGAATTGATGAAGTCTGTATGGTACCCTTCTGTCTGGATTTCCTAACTTGCCATGTGTCTCTGAATTCTAAATCACCCAGTATACAAAAATGCTGCAATAAATAAACTGTAGGGGGGTTCCTATATACCGTATTTTTTAGATTTTACACCACCATATTCTGCTTTTTACACTCAGTAGAGTATTGTCAGTGGAGTTCTAATTCAGTGACAACTGAAAGCATAATAACCATTTTATGACCATAGCATCCCAACATCTCTCTCTTTGATTTGTATATTTACAAGGATTCCGGAATATATACGGAGTCACTAAAAATAAGGGTATAAACAAGCAACTTACAGACAGAATTTTTGTGGTTGCTGTCCTTGCTGGGCAACATCTTGACTCCTCTTGATTTCAGTTCAATTGCTTTTTTTACTGAGGAGACAAGCAAACAAAGAGAAGATAATTCATTATTAAAACTCATTAAAAGGACATATAGCAGGAAAATCATGCATTACAATAATACAAAGCTATATAGGAAACCTACAGCAGATTGAAATAACTGCAGCTTCTGTGATAATTCAAATACATTTTTGTTTTTGTTTATTTTTACAATACAACTATTTATCATGTTTAAGAAGATGTCCTTTTTAAACAGACATTATCAGGATTGGCAATATTTTGAATTCAAGTTTCTTTACGTTCAAAGAAAAGAACAGCCTGTCCTAATTACAGGTATGGATTTCCTGTGCTTGTCATTCCATATAAGAAAATCTTAAACATTAAAAAAAAAAATTTCTTACATAAAATGTACAGAACATTATCTACATATATTCAAGGACTACAAGATTTATATGTGTTATTTACATCTGCTTTTATTTGATTCACTTTTCATCAGGAGACATTCTTTTAGTTCAGTTTCCTAAGGAGACTGATGCCTTGAAGTGGCTACCTGAAAACAGGGGCTAGACAAGAGTAAAAGTAGGTATTTATCTGAAGGGCCTTCAAAGGTACACCCTGGGCAGTCAAAAGGCTACACTCAATATGGACCCTGGGTCACGGGTTCTCCACACTTTGTAAGTTTGGTCCATTTGCATATCAGGGTTAATTCTCCAATTATAACTTCAGTTAATGATGTAATTACCCCAAGTTTGCCTCTCCTCTTCAGAGGCTTTTCGTTTACACATTTTGGGGCCTGGGATAATCGAGATGTCCTTGAAGAGCAAACCTAGAGGGGCTTTTTATGTCTAACCACCATGAGAGAACAGCAGCTAACAGGCCACACGAAACTTCAGAGTTACACACTAGGCAGTACAGGATTTGAAAAATATAAAAGTTAAAACCTAAGGCATCATTAGAGGTTTTCTTCAAGCATCAAGATTAACACAGTATGTTCCATTATTTGGCTCACCTAAACTCATTTGAATCTACAGGGCAATTTCAACTGAATTAGAAGGAAGAAAGAGAGTAAGAGCTCTCACAGGGGCAAAGTTTTGTGAGAAAGAACAGATGCATCAGAGGTTTAATATCTTTTTTTTCTCTGTTTAGTCAGCTGAATGGCTGATAAACTCCCAGCCTATCCCTATTAAGTAGTTAGGGCACCATAGGTGGGATCAGGAGCCAAGTAGGAAGAAACATAAGAAGACATTAGGGCAGCTATACATTAAGGAAGACACAGGGTAGAATTTTCATTGTAATGGTAAGAGAAAAGGGTAGAAATCTAGGATACCTGCACAGGATATTAATTAGTTCTGTGGGAACAAATTGAGCAATGGAAAGTAAAATCAGATGTAGAAAATAATTGTGGAACAAGGCTGAACAATTCAAAACTATTGTGTCAAAAAACAATAGCAATTGCAAAATAGCTGATGCCTGACTGTATCAGAATGCTAATGACAACATCATGATGCGTGTCAGTTACCAAAAATTACAAAAACCTTTAATCCTTCCCTGATTCATATTAAATACTTTTTTCCCTAGACCTTGCAGGGGTTAATAATCTCCAAATGCACTTGTTTATCCAAAATACAAACAGAAACAATATATCAACTCAAACATTTCTTATATGGTGGTAATTAGTACCTCACAGGATATAAATTCATACTACAGAATGTCAGTTATGGGTTTTGTCATTACATGGTATAAATTTTATAATTACTCCAATATACACTGATCTATATGCAACTATTTCTAAGAAGTGAAGTGGTAGAAACAGAAAGTTAAGATGTCTTTAAATATTGCATTAAGAATCATGATTCCATGGTATTTATTTCTATATTGGACTTCTAATGCTTTTGGAAGCTCAGAGCGAAGGCTTTTCTTGACTACTGAAATTGAGCAAGTACTGCAGAAAGTACTTTCAGTGCTATGTGAAAGTGCAGTCATTCATGCCTAAACCTGGAAAACAGGTGTTCAAATGATGAAAGATTATTGAAACACAATTGTAGCTGAATAGTATGAAATGGTTATGATAGCAGTGTTGTGTTTTTCTCTAAGGCAAGAACTGTACATTATACAGAGACATCAATGCAGACAGTAAGACTAATATCCGCAAGGCCTTTTGGAAGGGCAAACTTCATGGATATAGTTTTCTTTGGATTAGTTTCTAGACTTAGGTATGAAAATCTCCATCAAGTGCCACCTTATGTTCAGTTTTTCAGGCTGCATAACAAGTCTGATAAAATTATTCCATATTTAATGGGAAATGAACAACACAATTCTTGCAGTGAATATTTGGGATATTGTCTGGAGTTGTCGTCCCTTCACCACTATAAATTTCTCAATTTATTAATATCTGTGTTATGTAAAACATGTGAGAAGTTCTTTGACGATTCAAAACCCATATTGCTTACATGGATGAATAGTAAAAACATTTGAGTTATTATGCAGTGGACAGGAAAAAGAACTATATTCTCCTTCTTCTCTTTGTCCTGTGACACTATTTTAGAGTAAAAATGACAATCATCATTCAAATTCCTTGTGACATTTCACTCTTAAGGGCATTTGTTATACATATTTGAAGAACACTCCTTGTGAATGAAGAAAAAATTATTGTCACCAGCTTTATTTGAAATAGAGACCAGAAATTGAAACAAGAGGTTTTGACTTGATGTATGAAAAGCTTTTTGACTGTCATGCATTGAAGACAGGTCCTGCGGTTTCTATCCTTGGATTTTTTTCATATGTCAAGAAAAAGGCATTCTGTATCTAACTGAAAGGACATTAGGTAGGGGACTCACAATAATTAAGATCAGTCATCTAAATGTATGTTTTATGAAGAAAAATAGCTAACTCAAGTTAGCTTGATTCATCCTCTGCTAAGACAGACACAATGAATCCTCCTCTGGAGATGCCTTTTCCTCTCCATAAAACGTGACAGAAACATATACTTGCTGAAGATAGATCCCTACATTTTAGACAGTAAACATTAGGTGGAACAAGCACTTATGCCTGGAAAACTTTAACAGCCAAACATAGGTTTGGCTTCAAATTAGGAGACATATGGATCCAAGAGGTTAAGTAGGATAGTTTGATATATAAAAAGCAAACTTTTGCTCTTTTATACTTGAGTGTGTAAGTTTTTGCATGAGCCCTGTATGGTGTTTTATTGTAGTTTTAAAAGTTATTAAGAAAGCATAGTCTTTAAAATAAAAGCTGGTCAGCATCTGAAAAAGAAACAGAGAATACTGCACACTGTGGGGTTAGAGTGAACCAGTTCAACCCCTCCTGTAAATAGAAGAAATACTCTAAACTGCATGTTTTATAGCAATTTAAATTGCATTTGAATACCCTTCCTGCGACACTTCTCTTTTACTCCTCATTGCTCCTTCATTAAAATGATTTTCCTGATTTCCAAGACGATTTTCCATTTAACAGCACAAAAAAGGAATGGGTTTACATTAATAATGCCAGAATTGAACAGCACTTTCCACTTTTTAAGTGATTACTTTCTAAAATCTGCATAGATTTCTATTGTCTTCACTTAAACATTCAGTTAAGCTTACTGAATTAACTGTCTTCATCTTTTCTGTTAATCATAACTTCAAGAGGCTTTTGGAGATGAGTAACCTATTCAGGGAGGAGGGCAGAGAGCTGAGTGCTGAAAGTCCAAGACAATCTTATCAGCCTATAGGAAAGCACCAGTGCCATTCCCTGAACTTTTGCTACAGATGAAAAAAACTCAGCCATGAAACGAATACATGCCTGGTCTTATTTGAATGGATCATAAAAGTAAAACTTTCAAGTTGTAAAGCTTCATTCAAATCTACTCTGGTTTCCATGCAGCTTTTAGTTTCTAACACATTTGAACATATGTGAAGAAAATGCATTTTACCCCAAACTTGGGTGACTTAATATGTTTTTACCTATTACCCAAATACATGAGTATCTTGCTGGTTTTTCTTCCTGCATGAAATAACCTCCAAGACCTCCAATACTGGCTACCACTCAAAGCTGAAATATTCTGACATAATCTACTGGTACTTCCTCAAGCTGGTCTGCTGCTGCTCTGCTGAGTTCAGCTCTTGGCTGCCTTTCACTGCAGATTTATCCTAAGTACCGACATTTGAAGGTGAAGAGGAACAGCATAATGCCCAGTATCTGGTGATCACAAGAAGCACCTTTTCTGTCCAGCCTGAAGCTCTGTGTCACTATAAGGAATATATATATATATTTGAAGAGTTCTCTGTTTTTGTTACAATACAGAAAAAACCCCAATATTTTCAGTATTTTTTATGTATGATAAATATCTATTACAAAGACCAGCACTGTGCTTTAAATATTTTGCAGAGTTCAGTAAAAATCAGTGATGTGCTTGCAAGAACATTCATGGGATTACTCTTGAAGGAAATTAGCAAATTTATCTCAGTACAGTGCCGAACTCATCAATTTCATTTTGCTTTCGTTTCACTGTTCTGATTTTCTTCAATCTGAGTAATCCTATTGTGAAACAAAGTATTTTCTTAATTCAGACTGAAGAGTCCACTCCAGTGCTCTGTTTGCTTTGCCCTAGTGCCTAATCTTTTTGTGTTCTCCTCCAAAGACACAATTATGAGAATACTACCTTTTTTTGGCCCTGGAATAAATAATCTACAGTTTCACATTTGGCAGCATCAGTGTTCTCCCCAGATTATAGTTATGGATCAAACATTTCTTTCTTATTACTCAAAGTCGTGTGGGACCACTAAACAGATCACTACCTGTTTATAGGTTTTCTTCTCCTTCACTATAGCCTGTTGTACCATGAATTCTTTCTAAAAGTTTAGTATTTTTGAGAGTAAGAAAAAAGCAGTCATTCTCAATCTTAGTATTCAGTTTATGAAGGGAATTCTATAATAATTCTGTTGATAAAACAAGATCCTACACTCAATAACCTGGGAGGATCCTTAGAAGTTTTTCCTCTCAGTGACCCACTTGACTTTTTGCAGATGCATCACAGTTTTCCGTAGGATCTCTAGTTTAAACCAACTCACTGGAATAGTCCATCCCTTTTCAGTTTCTCTATTCCCTGCCTGAACAGTATTCTGTCTAACATACTCTCCCAGTGTTTCTCTCACTAACAGCTTTCAAAATCTTCCCTACTAATCGGTATTATAACTCTAGAGAGCTTCACAGCAGGCACAAATGTTTCTATTATATGGCTACCTGTAAAAGCTGTAGGTTCATGATCAATTGGCTTCCTTGTTCCATCAATTCAGCAAAGTACTGACTGTCACTATCAGACCTTCCACCTGCTCCCTGTGCTGGAAATCTCTGCATGCAGTACTAGTGAATAAATGGCACCAAGACAAATTGGTGTCACAATAGATTTTTACACAAATCTTTCTCATTCTATGTGTATAAGCTGACACAGGATCTGCAAGTTTAAGAAGGAGCACAGCCATTTGTTTTCCATTAACCTTCTCTATGTCTCCTAGCTGGCCCCTTGCCCTGATGGACTGCCTTAGCTACTTTGTGCTTTCAGTGTATGATATATCATAATAAAACCAGTCCAGCAGGCATCAAGTCTTCAATGACTGCAGCTACCCTCTACAGTTCTGGAAAATTGTAACACAATTTGCTCTATGCATATACAGTGTTGCAGAACACCCTAGGTAGTAGTTTGTAGAAATTGTCTCTAAAAATAAATCATAAAATGAGATCCACTCAGTTCCTTGTTTGAATACCACTTCAACTATAGTCTTTTGAATAATTCTGGCGGGATAACACCATGCCAAACAATGGCTGAAGTCTGAACTGCTGTTACTAAATTGGTATCTTCTTAGTGTTGATATCAGGAGGTAGCTACATCTGAGCCTTTTTAGCAACATTTTACTAGACACTTAAGAAAGAAGTGTTACCTGTGGCAGTACTGGACTACATATTTAATAGTGGTTGCGTTAACCACATAAAAGAATGGTCAAGAAAGATGGTGGATTATCTCCTTGCTGGTGTTTTCATATCAAGACTGGTTTACTCTCTTCATAATAAAATTTAACAAGATATAAATTATTGTCTCAGTGCCATTTAAAGTAAAATTATACTCTTATGTCTTAAGAGTTAGAAAATAACAGGTTTTTCTGGCTTTTTGATTTTATCAATTGCTTTTACTAATTTTCTTTTTGAAGTTTACTATAAGTAACAATTATAAATGGAACCCCTGACTAAAAGTATCATGCATCAAAGAAATATTGCAAATTCTTTTGACTTATTTAAAACATAATTTCTAGGATTTTAAAAAATATATAGAAATGACAGACATGCATTTATCGGCAGACTTAGTGAATTATGAAAATTCATTGCAAGATTTAGCAATTACTAGTTGATTTAAATTATTTCACTCATGTTTTTCAATTAGTATACGTTTATTTCAGCAGCCTCTATTACATTCATTGTTTGACTTCAGGATTATTTGTTTGCTAAATCCTGAATTACTGAATATAGTCAAACACAACAGATAGATAACTTCTGGTATATAATTATCAAAATACCTAATACCTTCTTGAACCTCTGAAAACTTGCCAAAAATAAAATACTTTATTTGAAACACTCTGCAACAGAGACCAGAGTTACTGTGAAAGTAAACACACCCATTAATCATGTTTTGCTTTGGAAACTTTCTTACTCTGTTCTATTTCCAGGAATTTTGAAGAAAATATTTAACTTAAGCAGATTAGTTTTAGCTGTATAGCTAAAGGTATTGTGGGGTTCTTTCCTCTTCAAAAGAAAACTAAAAATATTAAAACAACCTTCTATTGTTCCAGAAATAAGCAAAAGCTAAACAAGCATACTGTACGTGCTGTAAAGATGCAAAAGAGCAGGGGATCCTTTATCACACCTTTTAAGTCATTCTGTGTACATTGATAAGCTTTGTTTCTGGGCAGTGCTAGGTTTTCATCTCCTAGTAAGCCTGTTAATGATATCTCACCTCTGGGGAATTTATGCATTTATGAAGCACTGGCATATGACAAATCATACACTCTGCAACTCCCACTGAATATGCAAAGGATCTTTGTGTATCAGCAGAGGTGAGGGTAGAGGAATGAAAACACACACACACACAAAAAAGAAGTTCATAACTAAATGACTGTAATATCTTTTCCGCCGTGGCAATGCCACCAAGGAACAAAGCAGAACACGAACTGCATCCAGTTATATCTAATGTGAGTGTTCATTTCCATGAGACCAGTGTTGCTGGTATGGCAGACATGAAGAACACAAGGAAGAGCATGTTGCCGCAATGTAATTTTTTCTGGTGGTTTTCAGGGCTATTAAAAACCATACCTCATTCTGACTAGAAACTCTGATTTCTAGAGAAAAAAAATCCACAGGAAAACACAGAGAAATTGGGACATAAATATTTTTATTGATGAAATCAACATCAAAATACAAAAAAATCAAATGAAAATGACACACGGTGTGTGGAGAGGAAAAAACTAGAAACATGAATCTATACCTGAATAATTTTTAAAATTTTTTAATTTTCTTCAAAATTATATTTTATATAAAATTGTATAAATTTTCTTTAAACTCCTAGTTTAATCTGATGGAAGATGGGACAGTAAATATATTCAAGGAGAAATCCAAATACCAATCATTTGGATACACCTTTTACACTACAATTTTTTGTTTATAAATTCAGCTTGTCAAGCATTTTAAAACTATATTTACTTAATGCATTAAGATGTGCAATTCTAGTACTGCTATTTTTTTTTTTTTATACCAGTGANTCATGTTTTGCTTTGGAAACTTTCTTACTCTGTTCTATTTCCAGGAATTTTGAAGAAAATATTTAACTTAAGCAGATTAGTTTTAGCTGTATAGCTAAAGGTATTGTGGGGTTCTTTCCTCTTCAAAAGAAAACTAAAAATATTAAAACAACCTTCTATTGTTCCAGAAATAAGCAAAAGCTAAACAAGCATACTGTACGTGCTGTAAAGATGCAAAAGAGCAGGGGATCCTTTATCACACCTTTTAAGTCATTCTGTGTACATTGATAAGCTTTGTTTCTGGGCAGTGCTAGGTTTTCATCTCCTAGTAAGCCTGTTAATGATATCTCACCTCTGGGGAATTTATGCATTTATGAAGCACTGGCATATGACAAATCATACACTCTGCAACTCCCACTGAATATGCAAAGGATCTTTGTGTATCAGCAGAGGTGAGGGTAGAGGAATGAAAACACACACACACACAAAAAAGAAGTTCATAACTAAATGACTGTAATATCTTTTCCGCCGTGGCAATGCCACCAAGGAACAAAGCAGAACACGAACTGCATCCAGTTATATCTAATGTGAGTGTTCATTTCCATGAGACCAGTGTTGCTGGTATGGCAGACATGAAGAACACAAGGAAGAGCATGTTGCTGCAATGTAATTTTTTCTGGTGGTTTTCAGGGCTATTAAAAACCATACCTCATTCTGACTAGAAACTCTGATTTCTAGAGAAAAAAAATCCACAGGAAAACACAGAGAAATTGGGACATAAATATTTTTATTGATGAAATCAACATCAAAATACAAAAAAATCAAATGAAAATGACACACGGTGTGTGGAGAGGAAAAAACTAGAAACATGAATCTATACCTGAATAATTTTTAAAATTTTTAAATTTTCTTTAAAATTATATTTTATATAAAATTGTATAAATTTTCTTTAAACTCCTAGTTTAATCTGATGGAAGATGGGACAGTAAATATATTCAAGGAGAAATCCAAATACCAATCATTTGGATACACCTTTTACACTACAATTTTTTGTTTATAAATTCAGCTTGTCAAGCATTTTAAAACTATATTTACTTAATGCATTAAGATGTGCAATTCTAGTACTGCTATTTTTTTTTTTTTATACCAGTGAGCTGGTTTTCTTGACCATGTTAAAAATGGGACACTAAATATTGCTAAAAATGCAAGCTAGAAAGATCTGAAAAAATTGCTGAACAAATTAATTATGCATAGCTTTAAATCCAGTTGGTAGTTCCAACATTTTAATGAAATAAGTTATAATAATTCTGTTTGTCTGATCAAAGAGCAAACAAAGAAAAGAAAATTAAATTGACTGCTTGTTAGTATTAGTTTTGGCTGACTGGTAAAGGCCAAGTTACAGCAATAATATAGCTATGATAAGATGATAATAAACATGATGTTAATTTGATACGAGGTGAAAAGAGTAATTAAAGTATCTGTATGCTAACTATATAAAAAGTCTGATAATCTGAATTTTTACTAGGAAAAGAAAAAGAGTTTCTTATCCCATTGTTGTTCCAAGAGGTGTGTTGTGCTGCCTCCTATACTAACTTACTTTTGAAAGGCCAGTGATGTTGCTAGATGTGTGTCTTGGGGTGACTTCACGATGTTGTATCCCATATTTAGTTAAGGAAAGTCAATCCCATATTGCCCAGAGATGAGTCCTGTGCCTTTCTGTGCCTTTAAACTGAGCCCGAGAGGGGAGAGAAAAAAAACTGAGTGAACTTTTCAAAACAGTCTGTGCTCCAAGTTCACTACTCTGTGTTCTTCAGCTGTGGCGAGAGGACTGGAGGAAAGCACCCTTTCTGCTTTTCGGCCAGCATTCAGCTTTCTTCTCAGAAGAGAGAGACGGAGAGCTGAACTCCTTTGTCTCCCTGGGAATTTGACTTCTTCTTCTTTTCGTCTGGACTGTTTTAACAACATCAAAATGTCATCTGGGAGAACTTTCCACTGAGGCCCGGAGGTGGGCCCACGCTGACCCAGCTCCGAACAGGAGGAGAGACGACACCCACAGAAGGACTTTAATATCTTCCCAGGCTTCTCTCCACAGAGGGAGGTTTTATTATTTAGCATTATTATTCTTTTCCTGTGTGTTTGTTAAATAAATAGGTTTTTTCCTTTTCTCTTTCCTACGAGGAATTTCTTCCCAAACCTGGTGGGCGAGGGGTGGCTGTAACCTGCCTTCTAAGAGAGGACTTTCAAATTCAGATGTTTCTCTGACTTTTGTCTCAAACAGGGACAATGTGTTACGTTAGTGTGGTGATTTAACACCAGATGGAAATTAAACTCCAAATAAGCCACTCACCTTCCCCTCACCCTTTCCAGTGAGAGGGGGACCAAGACAGACACTTTGGGTTGAGATAAGAAAAAGAAAAAAACCCCAATGAAATAAGGAACACGCAGTAACAGCAACAATAGCAGTAACAAAAGTACACAAAAAGAGAAGGTGCTTTACATACTACAGGAGTTCACCACCTTGACTTAGTTCCGTGGCTGCCGGGACAAAGACAGGATGGGGGATGCTCTCCATATGTCACATGCATGCAGCCCCTGGGACAAAGACAAGATGGTGGCCACTTCCTTTGGTTGGTTCTCCCTGTCCCTGAGCCCAAGACAGTGGAAAACAATGGTGGACAAACCCCTGAAAGCCAGATTTTCTGTGCCATGCCACACTGCCAGTTCAGAAGCTGGACTTGATCCCCCACGGCTGCTTCCATCACTGGCGCTGCACCAGTTTCCACTGGGGTTTTGACCCTGCAACATGGGGGTCCTGCTTTTGTCAGCACTATGTCCTGGGGACACAGTGGCTGTAGCGGGTTCAGTTCGAAACTGGGTGGAAACAGCAATTAAGTGTAGTGGTTTTGTTCACATCTTTTACCTTCTGTGAGATAAGAATTAGGAGGAATGCAAAGCAGGCTCTAAACTTTAAAGAATATAAAGAAGTTATTAACAGAACTAAAAGTAAAAAGGAATAATAAGGGTCAGAATAAACCTTCAGAACACTTCTTGTCCTCCCACCCTTCTTCCTTCCACTGACAACATAAAAAGACACAACTTGGGATTTTCTCAGTCAGTTTACTACCTCTATAATAGTCTTTCTCCAGTTCACTTAGGGAGAGGAGGTTTTTTCTGGTATGCTATGGAAGCTTCTCCACAAGAACCAGTTCTCTTGTGGTTTCAATATCACAGCAAGGTAGCTGCCCAGGAAATAGTTCTGTACTTGCATGTGTGAGTCCCTTCCCTCGACTTACAGCTTTCTCCACAATTGTTTTTGAGGGTTCAATCTTAGCTAATCGGGTACCATTTTAAGGATGAGCTGTACAAAAGCAAAGGTTCTCTTCATCTATCTCTGGGATCATCTTCATCTCTAGGAACAGAGGTCTTCTTCTTCCCTGGAAGCAAGGCTCTTCACTTCATCACTATCTCTCTCTGTTCAGGCTTCTCATTGGATCACAGCTACTTCAACATTTGCTTGTTTCAGCACAGGCACTTTGCTCGTGGCTGCAGCCTGAACGCTCCACCTCCCATGCTTTCATGAAATTACAAAAGGGTTCTCTGATGTATCATAGTTCATCACCACAGCTTCACAAAAGAATTTCATCTTCTAGGTTTGAAGCATCTCCTCTAGCTCCTCTCTCTGGGTTTCAGCTCTTTCTTCTTCACTGACTTTGATGTCTCTATCATGGTCTTTTTCATGTGCCTTTGCCTTTCCCTTTCCTCTGACCTGGGAGAGGATTGATGTCTACAGGCTTCATCTCTTCTGGGGAACTTACAGCGCTAAAGGAGTAAATCTTCCCTGGGGCTTGCAGCTGGAACTCACCTTTCGCTGTTGGTCACACGATCTCTGCCGACCAGCAGCTGGATGGAATCCGCCTGCGTGCTCCCAGCCTCAGGTGGGGGGGCGGCTTTCAGCCGCACGGCTGCTCCCAGCTTCAGGGTGGCTTCCTCCTGGCCAGCCTGGCCCCACGCCAGGGACCGACCTGGCCGAGCCGGGGACGGAGCAGGGCCATGGCCCAGCCCTCCTGTGCCAGGTCTCCAGTGAAGCAGAAATGGCTCGGGTCTCAGCCGAGCGGCACCGCGGCCAGCCCGGCCAGGCTGCATGGAGCAGGGCCGCCCCGCGGGGCTGCCCCGCACGGAGCTGGCCCGTGGCCCAGCCCGCCGGGCCAAGATGGAGCAGGGCCGAACCCAGCCCCCAGCGGGCCACACCGGCCCCTCCAGGGACTGTGTGGGCACCCCAGTTACCTGTTCCAAAGGCTGGAAGCAAGAGAGAGCTTCCTGGGCTTGTTCATGCTTAAATGTGGGTCACAGAGGGGTGGCAAGCTTCCTAAGTGGCTTCACAAAGTTGTCAATATTCAAATTAGCCAACTGATTGGTTCTGTTGGGTCTGGAGGAAATTAGAAAGCCCCTTGCAAAAACATCACTTCCGTAGCTGATGGATTTTTTTTTCCTTGACTAAAAACCCAAGCTGTGCTAAACCATGACCCTGGCTTTACCATGTCTCCAAGCCACATCCCAGACAAACAGCAAGGGGGATGAGTGGCAGCAGCAGAGGACGATCCCAACAGAGCTGATCCCAACAACCTCCCCAACAGAGAGGCTAAATGAGGTGCTTCTGGGGGTGCGCTCACCTTTTCTGGATCCCAAGCTACCCTCCCAGAAATTATGTGGGTGGTATTGAACAGCAACCTGTCCCTGCCCACGCGGGTCTAGGACCTGCCTCCTCTACAGCCAGGACAGTGAGGCAATAAAAAGCTCACCTGTGCATACACAGAGGAGCACAGGGACATGGTGGTGGATAGGTGAGACAAATGCCACCTCACCCTGGCTCCTCTGTGACCACCCTTGGTCCATCGCCACAAGTGCAGAAGAAGTGCAGAGGGTCCTGGGCAAGTGGGGGAACATCTATACCAAGAGAGACCCAACCTCCAACCTCACCAGGGCTGTCCCTGGTGAGACCCAGCCCCAAGGGCTGGGGTAAAGCTCACTCTGGGAGCTTTCCAGTCACTTCAGAGGGGCCTGCTCAGAGACACAGAACTCATTGTGGAGGGAAAGGGGTTGCACGAGGCTAGTTATGGAGTATTTAGGGGAGGAACCAACATCAGGGAAAGGGATGGATAAAAGTGGCTTGGGAAGGAACAGATATGCAAAAATACAGGAATAAAGTAATGGCAGGGGATGGTTGCATGTAAGCTGGGGCTGGTCATTATGCTTGTGTGACCATGCCCTGTGTAGTGGCTCTATCTGCAGTGACTTTCAGGACTGAGGAACTCGAGTCCTTCTTAGTCTAATTCCCAGTGAAACCACAAGAGTTGTGTGAGATCAGAACAAATAGATTTAAATAGATTTATATTAAAAATATAAAAATGTCAAAAATATATTTGTGTATTGGGTTTGAGTGGCAGCTTTTTGGAGGGGGGTAAGGGTGCTACAGAGGTGATTTCTGTGAGAAGCTGCCAGAAGCTTCCCTCATGTCTGACAGAACCAATGACAG
>VYXC01009625.1:472881-550011 GCA_013397175.1 Platysteira castanea | reverse complement strand
TGGTACCAAGACTGCCCTGCCACTGTCCAAGGCTGAGCCCATGAGCAGTGGGATAACATATTTAAGAAGGGAAAAAGTCACTGTGCAGCATCAATAGCAGCCAGAGAAAGAAGTGAGAATATGTGAGGGTTGAGCCTGTTTTGCCTGTGGCCGTAACTGGCAAGTGATCTTTTACTGTCCTTATCTCAATGCATTTTCTCTAACCTGGTGAGGTGCAGGAGTGAATGACTGATATGGTGGGCACCTGGCATCCAGCAAAGGTCAACCCACCACAGTCTTTATGATGCAATCTGAAAATGGACAAGCTACCATTTTTTGAAGAGTATCATGTGATTTTTTTTTTTTTTTGAATAACAGTATACCTGACAGCTACTGAGAAAAATCTATATAAGGACTCTAAAATACAATAACGCACTATCTGGCAAAGCATAAAAGCTGCTTTCATTTAATATCTAAGGACTGCAGTCAAAATTACTGACTCTTCTATTTCCCCAAAACAGTGAAGACTATTGTTCTTGTGCAGCGTAATTATACACCTTCACCACACACACGTGAATGAACTAAGCAAGCAGTCACAAAGAGACAGCACAGACTGACTTTAAAGGACTATTCTTTCTAGCAAGCAGCAAAAGGAGAAAGCAGTCTAAGTAACATTAGGAAATAGAGTCCTGAATTCCCCGAGGACAGTTGCTCAAGATTTAGAATTTCTGGGAAATTAGAACATTCAAAAGGATTCCTTTAGTTTGGTCTGGTAATGAGGACTCATCTACTAGTAAAAACAGTTACATTAAAAAGTCTGTATAGTTACTTTAGGTGTCTCCAAGACAGGATAGCTCAATGTATCATTGTATCAATCCGAACTACATGTGTGTATCCTGGAACAGTCTGTTTAAATTATTGGGAATAGTTGCCCATAAGGAAAAGGCTTCTTGGAGGTCTCAGAGTCATATAGCCTACAATGCAGGATTTGCCCAGTGGACAAATATATGGTTTGTGTCTGGAGACACAATCAGACATTGGAGGCATCCTTTCACTGCTAGGTTTTGTGCCTGAAAACAAGGTTCATGTGATCACAAGACTTTTTCTTGGTGGAGATTTTTTTTTTTTGTTTCATGATCAGTTCAAATAATTATTGAACTCGAGAAAAGCACCTAAGATGGAAATATATGTCAAAGTTGTTCAATTTTTTCAGAAGTAAGTTTCTGAAAACAAAAACATAAGGGAGAAGCTGAGAGAGCTGGGACATTTTAACCTGGAGCAGAGAAGGCTTGGGGGCATTGAGGTGGATCTTACTGGTGTGCATTAATACCTGATGAGATGAGAGGGTGTAAACAAGGTGGAGCCATTGACAAGACAGGAAGCAATAAGCACACACTGAAATTCAGGAAATACCACGTACAAATAAGTGAAAACCTTTTTACTCTGAGGGTAGACACTGGCATCGGATGCCCAGAGAGGTTGCAGAGGTCTTCTAATCTTGGAGGTATTCAAAACCCACCTGACATAGTCCTGGGCAGTTTCCTTTAGGTGACCTCTGTTTGAGGAGGACAGTGGACTAGATGAGCTGCAGAGGTCTCTTCCGACATCTGCTATTGTGCAATTTGTGGTACCAGTAGACTACTCTAGTGAAAATATTGTTACTTCTGCTTAGTTTTCAAATATGCATATAGTATAATTACTAATCTGTGTAATAAAAAGGAGTTAATGAAGCTGTTAGATTAACCTGATTTTTATATCACTCTGAATTTTCATCCTATGGGTCTTGAAATATTTCTCCTATGTTTTAACAGAGTTTATGCTTATATCACTAACACAGAAATTTATTTAATTACAACTGAGCCTGATAAGATAGCTAGCTGTGTAATTCATGATTTCTCATGTAATTCAGAGATCTTTTTATTAAATACAGTAAATTTTATAAACCTGCATTCCAAAAGAACGATTTAAATTAAGAAAGGAAATTTGTGTAGTTGTAAGAATTTGAATTGCAATAAGACACTTCCACTTGTAATTCAAGGTATATTCTACATGAGGGAAGTTTACACTTATAGCCAATATCTGATGTATTATGCAGATCAAGGGAGACACATCTGAAATAATGACATCCCCAGATATTTCCCGGAAGTTTTAACTCCTTGGTGAGTATTTGTCTAGAGATAAGATATAATGAAGAAGAAAAAAAGCAGTGTACCCCAAACTTTATCCCAAACTTCCCCTGTTATTCTGTTGATTCATAGTTTTCTGGTGCATCAGCAGGATGAATCACATTGGTTTTGTGGACCCCAATTAACAGGCTTAAGACACACAGAGTTAACATAAGCAGTGAATTTAAATTCAGAGTCCCCAGCAGTGATATTATATATGCATTCTTGGTAAACTTTGGAAGAAATAAGTTGTAAGTGCAAAAGATCACACACTTGTGCTGAGTTGCCAAAATGAAATGAAATTTCAGATTTTAATTTTTTTTACTGAAATGTTCAAAATATTTTTAAAACTAAAGGAACTATGCATATTAAATGCTTTTGTTGCACATGCGTGCCATAGTCACCAGAAACATATAGTTGTTGGAGTGTATTTATCATTTCAAAAATTATAGAGATTCCACAGTTTCAGTAAAAAAAAAAAGTGTCTAAACTCCTGAAGGATTTGATGGCGTGGAGGGGCTAAAATGGTTGAAACAGCTTATGTAAGTGCAGAATTTAAAAGGACAGATAAATTAAGAAGCTTTATCTTTTTTCAGTATAACTACCATGACTTTCATCTTGAGTAATGATTTATAAAGTACAAAAGTCAATAAAGAATCCATTCCAAAAAATCGCATTTTAAAAAGTATCTACATGAACATAAGTAGAAATGACAGCAACAATGATATCCTCTTGTCTTCTTTTGAGGCTGTATAAGCAAATATATGCAGGAGCCTGAAATATAATTTGTACTATTCTGTGGTTGATTCAAATTTCCAAAATATGAATGTAGCTTCCAGATAAGAGTTAAATTTTGAATAATGAAGGAAGACAATGTTTAGATAGGAGCCTGCCTTTGTGTGGAATTGACTTTCTGCAAGTTGCATTCCAGGCATGGTTTTAAAGCAAAGATCAGACTGACTGCAAAGAAATTTATTACCAAAAAAGTGAGCAAGCAAATACATATTTAGAGCAAAACCGCATTGTGAAGCACACATACTTTTTCTAAAAGTAAATCCCTAGAGATGTCTGATCACACAAGGAAAACAGATATCCAGCATAAGAGCAGTACTAGTATGAGTCAGCTTTTTACTACAACTGTGATATTTAAACATAATTATCAAATTCCACCACCACTTTAGTGAGGCTTAAAGGTAAAGGGGTTTTTTGGTGCACTTTTGTATACTTCCTACCTTGAAACTGAGCATTAAATCCCTTTCGTCGATGATTGCTGTCAGATGTAAAATGGAGTCGTAACCAGTTTTTACTGCTGATAACTGGAGAAGGTAGATTCATACCACTCAACCTGGAAAAAGAAAAAAGAATCTAATATTAATTGTTAAAAAAAAAAAAATTGTCTGTACACTACTTAAAAGAGAAAAAAACCCCAAACCTCAGTACATGTTAGAATATAATGATTCACTGTTATCTAATCTCAATGTATTACTGGTTGAGTAACTAATATGTTGGGAGAAATATGAGGGGTTTTATTCTCATTACAGCTATCCATTTTATGATTAAAACTTGTATTTCCAAACTACTTTTTCATGATTTAAAGAAGAAAAGTAGTCTCATGAGAATGTGCACATAAGTATAGGTGTGCATGCACATGTCAAAATATTCAGCAAAGAAAGAGCTTATTCAGTTACGACAAAATCTCATCATCTGACTCCCTGCTGTGGTAGTTACCTCAAAGGAAGTCAAATCTCAAGTATCAAGAAATGTTAAATAAGCGTTATGGATGCTATCTATTTTTAAGTTTGGTTGGTAAATTACTGGTACATAACTATGCTGGTAGAACTGATTTTGTGTATATTAAGTCCTACCCACATTTAATTAAAAAAAAAAAAAAAAATCTAAGCACAACTGAATGCAGGCTACCCAACTTGCATTAGACATGGATATGAAGAAAGTGCACAAAGAATTTTTCTAGTACAGGCAACAGGCCCTTGGACCACACTGGATTATTCCATTGTCATTCATTACACTACACCATTTGTTAATTGAGTAGCTACCACAGAGAACCTGATATGATTTAAATTCATGTCTTAGTTTACCAGATAGTAAACTTTTTTTTTTTTTTGCATGACCATGCTCCAGATTTCAAATTTTACCTTCCCTGCTCCCCCCTTCCCCCCCAAATAACTCTGGAGAACTACACAAAATTAAGTTAATCCTTTTCAAAAATGTTGATAATTTGAAACCAAAGTCAAACTGATGAATATCAGAAATTCTCAGCTAAGATATCATCTGTGTGAGGGTAGATTTGCCAGTACTAGAGTAGACATAGTACATATTTTTGGAGCTAAAACATAACCAAACTGAAATGCGATTTAGTCTCTCTCCAAAATTAATCAATATAGTGATACAGATACCCTTTTTTATCACAGTATGAGATATCAGAGTTTCATTAAATATTCCAGATTACTAGGAAACTCATCAAGTAATGGAGAAGTCTATTTAGAACCATGGCTGAATCCCTTTTTCTTAGGCAATAGAATAAGACCAACATCTTGAAATATTGACATTCTTAATAGATTTTTTCTACTTAGGACATGCACACTACATCAAAGAAATTTCACTTTTATTTAAAATCTCATTTTCTTTATCTACTTGTAAACAACATAAGGGACACCCAAATCCTGCTTAAAAACAGCTTTGATTGAAAAAAGCTTTTTTTTCTTCTTTTACAAAAAGATTTACATGCTTCATTTTAGACATGGCATTCAATAGTTCTTAAAGGTGTTGGTTAAATCACTCAGACCTATACATGTTTCTATATCTCATTCAAATAGACTTTTATACTTTATATATTCTTTCACACACACTTTAGACTATTTCAGAACACCACTCTAAATATTTCTAACTACAAACTGGCATTTTCTGTTTCAAATTACTTAGAATTTGGGTGTACCTGTAGAAAGTACTGTGATATAACTAAAAAGGAAAAGAAAAAACAAAACCATATGTGGAATACAGAATGTATCTTTGCTAGTACCTCTTAGCTATTGACAAAATGTATGATAAATCTGTAAGTTTTTACTATATATAGGCTGTAGTTCATATCACTGAACTGATAATTCATTTGTCCAAATACACAAATATACATGCTATAAACACTGTTTTGAGGGTTGGTTTTCTTTTATAAAATAAATATACAGACAGTAACAATCTATCTAGTATATCCAGAGCTCTGAATTTCAAAGCTGGCAAAACTCTAGGCTGAATATTAAATTGTAATATGAATTACATTGTACATTAATAAAAGATTAAATGAACATCCTTACAAAAGCATGTTCATAGCAGACCCTTCCTTAGTCACATTTCTAATAAACAGCCATTTCCCAGACACAGAATACATAAGATATTTTCATATCTATGTGAACTCTGCAAGGAACAGCTAAATAATCTCAAATCTCCCCATAATACTATGAAAGATAATATGAAAATGACACAGAGATTATTTTACGCAACCTATTTTAGCAGAGCTCTAATTTAGCTGCATGATTTCTTTCCTACTGAACTCTAGATAGGAATATGTTAACACCAATGCTGTTTGTGTTTTAATTGGAGAAAGTGAGAAAGTGTAAAAAAACTTGGTTCTTGGAAGCAAGATATAACCAGTGTATGGCACAGTGATGGGTTTTTTTTCTGTAAGGTTTTCAAGACCTCTTCACTATAGTACACAAATTAAAAAACCTCAACAAATTCTGGGAGGGTTGGGTGGAAATTCTGTGGTTGACATGTGGACATCAAAGGTAAGGCCCTTACACAAAATACTTCACTCTGTAGTATTCATCTTGTGTAGGTGGGATTTTCTATGGAAAATTCAGAGTTTCCTGTAATGGTAGATCCAAAAGTTTGTGGATACAGTGTAAAATTCCTCTTTACATGTTAATTGACCATATTCATAGAATTTCTGAAGGATGGGCAACCAAAGCTGTGTGTGGAAGAGGTGGATATGGTTACTGATGATAGCGGCAGATCATCACCTGAATTGATGCAGCAGGCAGATCTGTACCTCACACAGAAGTTGAGGTATTATATAAAACTGGGTTTTTTTCCTTCTTACTTATCTCCAGGTCTTTTTTTTTTTTTTTAAATCATGGAATCAGAAATAAATAAACTATGTCCATTGGACAGTAAATATCAAAATGAAACAAAAAAATTAATAACATTATAGGTGTGCTCCTCAGAGGGAAGTAAAAATCAGTACTGTCAAGGAGAGTTAGATTCCAGGCCCACAAACTGGAATACTCTATCTACAGCAAAAGACACAGTGTGGGGGAGGGGTCCCTAGGACACATGCTCATTTGTTTTTCTGGTAAACAAAACACAACTCCATGGCCGGAGGACATGCTTGCAACTTAGCTGCTCTAGTTCACCAATAGAGAAGCTGGACACCACTGCTCAACAGATTCTCAGTGTCACATTCTCAACACGGAATGATCCCTCCCAGTCCCACAAAGAACAACATAGTGTTTCACCTGAGGCTGCAGAAGGACAGGGAACATTTCCTTTGAGCTTGACCAACTGAGAGGGGCATCATGTACCACAATTTGTGACTAAGTGCCCGTATTTGTGCTGGTGTTACTGCAAGTTTGCTTCCTCTGACTCAGTGTAGCCTTTACTGTCACATGTTACCTTTTTTATATTAGTTGAATATTTACAGAAAACGAGGAGTTTGGTTATTTCCATATTAGTAAATTGAACAGTGGAACTTCATATCAATGCCTGCTTAAGAGTCTACACTATTTAAGGTTAAAACAACAGGAAATAATGGAATCTTTGAATCATAGAATGGTTTGGATGGAAGGGACCTTAAAGATCATCTGGTTGCAATCACCTGCCATAGGCAAGGACACCTTTCACTAGCCCTGATGGGGCTCAAAGCCCCATCCAGTCTGGCCTTGAAATCTCCAAGGGATGAGGTCTCCACAGCTTCTCCAGGCAACCTGTTCCAGCGCCTCACCACTCTCATATTGAAACTGTTCTGCCCTTGACTGATGAGTGCTCCCTTGATCTCTCCTGGGATCAATGTAGGCAGCCGTTTAAACCACGGGGTCCCAATAGGCAGTGGGAATGTAACCACCTCTTCTAAGGTGTTCAGGAAACACTAACAGGCAGGGCTTGTGCAGATAGGTTGATATGAAAACAAAGGTGCAACTAAAGAAAAGTTGTCTTTATTTCAAGTGCACACACATATTATTCATTTCTGTTCCATATGAATATAGGTGTAATTTTAGCTCAGATTAGGTATTAAATCTAATTATTCAGATAAGGTAAATACCCCCATATTTCTTAATATCAAAGTTCTCCTTAAAAGATTTCACGCTTTGATCTCTATTAAGGATTTCTTCAATGCTGTCTAAAGAGAGTATTGAAAGTTTCTCTGTTCCATTTAGCTGAAGACATCTATTGTAAGGGCAGTCATACAAAACAAATTAAATTCCTCAGTTATGTTTGAATTTTGCCTCCGCTATGAAAAATGTAATGCATTTTTGTATCTCATTTTAAGGCCTAGCATAGATAGTCTTAAAAATGTGCCCTAGCCTTGGATGGAAGTGGTATCCAATCTAAATTACCTTTATCAAGTTTTCAAGAACAAACACATACATATGTATAAATAATGTTATTTGTGCATTTTCTGGGAATAGTTGGTTTGACTTGCAAAGTGCTGAGTTTTCATCTCCTGTACTGATGGCAGTCAGGCGCTTATTTTCTAGGGTCAGGAAGTTCAAACTCTCAATTGTCACTTGGACAAGTGACATATTTGAATGCTCTGGGCTAAACAGTCTTCGAGGCCATGCACTGAAAGGGATTGAAGGAAGTATTAATAAGCTGTTTATTCACTGAGTATCAAACACTCAGTGACCTGTGAAATTGCAATCCTGTGGGAAGAAAAGAAACAAACAGAAAATAATTTTTCAAAGAACATTGTAAAACAGTGCATTTACCTTAGGGCTTAGAATGAAGATTGCACATGGAAGGTAAAGTTTCTAATTTCTGCGTACTAGGTGTTGCACTGTGCTGTATGGAACAAGACAGACTTGCAGGGAATTCCTGTGCCTGTTCCAGCATCACAAAGAACTAAAGGGCCAGGTTTTGAGAGCTTTATAATTATATTAGTGCCATACTACACCTCTGCTGGCAAACACTGCATCTCACAAGAAGTAGTAAGAAATAATTAAACAACCCCAGCTATTCTCCTGTATCTGAAGGCAGCCAGGCTGCTGCAGGATCAGAGACAGCAGAGGAAACTCTCTTTCTGTCGATCACTGAGAGCCGCAGATTAACCTTTTCATGTTATATTACTTCAAGTGATGTTTTAATTTTTATTCTTACTCCATCATTTTCTCACAGAGACACTAATCTACTGTTGATACAAGTATATTAAGACATTCTTTTTCCATGCAGGCTTGAAGGAGTAATGTTTTCCTTAATTATAGTATGTCAGATATAGAAGCAGAACATCCTTTGAAGTCTATTGCATTATCAAGAGATTGTGATACGCTTTATCAAAATTATTACTAACAGAATTGTCACTGAAATATTTTTCCTGAAGTTAAGATTTTCCAGTAGTTATTGTTTGACTCAAATTCAGGTATAGAAAAACTACTTTACATTTACTAAGAGAACTAATCTAGAGAGGAGTAATTTTGGTTTCGATTTTGGATCTGTTAATAAAATAAAAAATGCTTTTGTCTGAAGAAATAAACCAAATCTTGTTTCTTTTACAAGGTTCTTGACATTGTTTTGACTATAACAAACAGATAATCTTATCTTATAAAACTACTGACACTTCAGTTTCATGAAAATGCAGGAAAGAATTAGAATGCGTTTTGTCAACTCATCTACCCCTATCCCTCTAATTTAGCTACTTTCTCCATTTTGTACTAAGCCAAATATCTATCTAGTTGAAGTTATATTATTTATTTAAAAATACAGTAGAATAGAATAAAATTAATTGAATCAAGTCTAAACAAAATAAAATTACAAAATACACACTCTATAAGGATCTGTTGAAATAAAAAAAAAAACCACAGAAGCTCTCCAACATAGCCTATTATGCATCAGTTTTAAATACTTCTGCTGTTCTGAGTAACCACAACAGTATTCCTATTCTCTAGAATGTGTTTATTTATTTATCTAGAATGTGTTTATTTATTTATTTATCTATTTATTTATTTTGGAAGTAGTGGAAAATATTGTCATGTTTTAGGAATGGTATTCCTCAATTCAGTTCTCCCACCGAGACTCCAAACCACACGCCTGCTCACTCCTTCCCCCCTGCTTCTTCCCTTCACACCCCAGTAGGATGGAGGCACAAAATGTGAAGATCATGTGCTGAAATAAGAGCAGTTTACTGAAAACAGCAATGACATAACAGTAACAGCAACAATACTGATAGCAAAAGTATACAAAAAAGAGGGTGATTCATGTACAAAAATGCTCATAGGGACCCGAAGGCAACAAACAATGGCAGACAACGCCAAGGTATTTATCGACCAGAAGCCACGCTCTTCTTCTTGGAAGTCAGAGCCCCTTATCCCTACCCTCGACAATGCCCTGTGGTATAGAATAACTTCCTAGACATGCCCACAGCCACGCCCGCTCAGCTACTGCAAAAAAATTAACTCTGTCCTGGCCAATACAAGGATAAACATTTAATGAGTTTCCATAACAAGTTTCTGGGTTAGGAAATGAAGAAAGAAAACTGTATCCTAATTTTCAGCTGAGACCTATCTTTCATTTTGAAATCCTCTCAGCCAAAATATTTATATGAGCAGACCTGCAGATACATGTCCAAACAAGAACTTCCAATGATCATCACTCACTAACTGACAAAATAACAGGAGGTAGTTTTTCAAGGCATAAAGTCTGATGATTGAAACAAATTAATGAAGATAATGTCTATGCATGTGTGCATACATAGTCTCTCTGTATGTATTATCTATATTCTATATGTAAACATCTATATTTAATATAGATATATTAAAAAAGAATGTTAGAGATTTATTACCTGAAACTCCTTTTAACACCAGGATAGCCAAGGCCATATCTGGTATTAACTAAGAGCGAGTAATGAACTGCATTAGCTGTGAGTAAATGTGTAGCTTTGCAAGCTGTGTTAGAGGGTTCAACACTGAAACACACACACTGTGGCTGCAGTTTCACAGACATGAGATGCTCTGACAAGCAGCTGCTGCCTAAAAGAAGTGTGATGTTCTTTTCTGTTCTTCCTCCTCCTGCATTTACTACGCCTTCCTTGATACTTTGCTTCTGTATTGCCCCTCCTTACATGTATCAGCTTTGATTCTTGCTGGAATTTCTGCGATCTTATTTAAGCATTATAATGGAAGAAAATAATCCTCTCCTCCCCAATCCCTCCAGGTGAGACATCTGCGTACCATTTTAGTGAATTAAATTGCTCATGGAAAAGAGAAATGAGTCAGAGCTGCCATGAATTCAGTGTCAGGAGCACAGGAAAAGCGAAGTAAAATGGAGCTGGAGGTCACGACTTAGGGAAAGGAAGAATTTATAGATGAATATAAATTAGTGAACAACTCAACAAAATTTTAAGAGGGGATAGATAACGCAACAAGACTATTTACAATACCAGTGAAGTGAAACAATACTTCTTATGCTTGATAAGAGAGACCAGGTTATCTCCTGAACAAGAACTATCAGTTTAACAGGAACAATGTAAATCCTCTCTTCCTTATGTAGTATTTCAAAGAAGAGACTATTTATAACAGCTAACACAATCTATAAGGAAAGGGTTCAGAAGTGGAGAGAGGGAGAGAAAGGGGCAGTGTGAGGTGTTTCTCATTTGAAGTAATTAGATCCTGCATGATATTTCTCTGCCTACTTCCTTAACCATATGTTGTTATACTGGATGCTGTGAATAAATACTTTCATTTGCATTATACCTTATTATCTCTTGGGACAAATAAATTCAAATGAATTCAAACCAATGGATATGGTTTTGGGTGAGGCTTTTTCACCCTAACTTAAAGACATAGGATGACCTTAGCAAATCTTAGCTTGCTAAGTGTCCCTAGATTCTCTCCTGAGCATTGTTCAGGAGAACTGGGTATGTTCCTGGGAAGCTCAGTGAGACCAACAGAGCTGCTTTCAGGTGAGTCAGGAAAACTAATGACTAATAGTAACCCAGAAGGCTCTCGCTGTAAAGAAAAAAATTGACAAACAGCTTAAGTCATGGTGGACCACAAGCAGTTTGCTAGAGAATTTTATATCAAATATTTTTGTCAGTCTGGGTCTAAGAAAATAGCTTGAATGAAACAAAGAATAGATGAGTGTAAAAAGCATGAAAGAAAGAAAAACAGAGACGAATAAGGGAATAAGCCCAGGAATAAGGTTTTACCATGACACCGTCAATTTCAATGATTCAGATACTTTCAACTGAGCAGTCTAAGAATGCAATATTTTTTATTTGCTCAGTTATCCTTCACATTGAGAGTAGAAAGTTAATCATCAATAAATGAAAGCATGCAATGGAAGTTCCTCTTCAAAATGAAATAACCCAACATTAAATAAAAGACTGTGTTCCATAATTGTTTTATGTGGCATTACTGTGTAGTTATTACATTCATTAAGCTCATTACTAACTTCACCGTATTATAAAGAAACACTGTCCAGTAAACATTTTAGGTGTATATTTCACAAGGAATGATAATGAGAGAAAAGTAAGAAGACTACCTTGCCTGTAATAATGAATTTTGAAAATTTTAGGCAGTCATTATAGAACATTTTGAATCTGACAAAATAGTGCTTACTCACGTTGTTCCCTTCTCATGGCACTTATTAACAGTTATATTGGAACGGGTTGACAACTTATTTAAAACTAAATTAGGATAATTTAATAATAAATTCTTTAAAGTCATATGTTTTCTTTTTCCCTTAAATAAATAAAGTTTTAGGTGATAAGACCATAGCCAGACAGGTGAAAATGGAAATGTAAGCAGAAATTTTATATATTTTTCAAAAACATATTCAAATCACACACTCCCAAGATACAGCTTAAGTTCCTTATGTTGTCTGAGCAGTCTACATGTATGCTTAAAAGCCCTTTGGCCCAGTGAAATGAGGAGAGATAAGGCTTCATCTTATCTAATTTCAGTTGTTGGCAGTGAGTGGTCTCCATCTGTGAGAAGCTCCTTTTATAGACAACGGAGACGAATAAGTATTTTGGGAGTACATATCATCTGAGGTATTTTAGACTTCCTCATTAGTTTGAGATGAATCTCATCTTGGAAGGCAAGAGCTATGATGAAGAGGTCAGTAAATATCAACACCTGAGCATCATCCAAGGCATATAAATGCTACTGTAATTCAGCTTATGGGACATGGCATAGCTCAGAACTTTATTCTCCAAAGACAAACTTTTCTATTCTAATGTTGTGCACAAAAACACCCAGCCTCTTGTGTGCATTTTGTTGTACTTCACACTGCACATGATACTTGCATATACTTTGTGTTTGGCTAGAGGTTAAAGCCAAAGGCAAGAGCTTTTTTTGTTTTGTAACTGGTGTTTAGAAAAGTGTTATTAAGAAGATCTTGGTTTGTTTATTCAACAGCGTTAGCAAATCTTTTTCTTGATTACTGCTCTGATATTTAACAAACATCGTAAGGACAATATTCCACGGTACTCTGAATTTTTCCTTTGGAAGATTATTACCACTCTCAAGCTGATGAATAAAAGAGGGATAATTCCTTATATGTCTAGGGGTCTTTCTGATATATGGCTTTCATTGTCCAGTAAAACTGGAACATTAAGTTCTAGAACACCACAATCAATTAGATTTTATTGTTTAATACAGTGATAATCTGCCCAGGCCCTGAGCTCTGCAAGCCACTTTCCTATAGCATTTAAGGAGTTCTACATCCAGAGCCAGAGAAGATATGTGTAGGGTCCTGAAGTTAAAATGGTAGTTATCCTGAAGGAAAACAAGCTCCAATTGAACAAATACAAAACTAAATTGAAGGCATTTTTACTGCTACAAATATATAGTAACTGAGCACTTCAGAGATAAAATTCTGCTTTAAAAGTTGTTCCGTAGCTGAGTATAATTATTAATAGCTGCAATGATAAAATATACAGCACACACAGTATTCTGTTTATGAGAACTGCACTTATAGATAGTGTTTTTACTGCAATTATTCAGAGGCATTTTTGTTAACGTTCTGAAAACTCCGCATTTTTTACTGTGTTCATATTAATCCTTTAAAAATTCTTTAGTGTCCATACAGAGAAAACTTTAAATTCTTCAATAAAATTCATAAACTGCTTATCTAAATAGAAGTTGCCAATTTTTAAATTTTTTATTTCTTTAACCTTCAATTACTGTGAATTATTAGTAGAGGATTAAGATCTAACAAGTTGCAATGCAAAAACCAGATGTATGAATCAATGGCCAGTTATCATCAATCTTATTATAACTGTTCTGACAAACTCACTTATATGGTATCAAAAGAATATCTAGGGCAATTTTTTAGGTACATCAAAGTATTCAATATGGGATTTTTAAGTACATCAGGTACCTACTACACTTCTGTATTGAGAAAAACTTCTGTGCTGCTCTATAATATTTCTTCATTTGTGGTTGCTACTGTAAGATTTTCAAAATAAACTAAAACGAATATACAACTATAATGAATTGAAAAATGTTTTTCCATTTTGTGCAATTAATTTAATTTCATTACTTTAGTAATTGTTCTCCATTATATATTGCATATTGGATGAGTCGTTCTGGTTTTTTTTTTTTAATGACAGGTTTCAAATATTCCATTTGGCTTTGTTATAAAATAACTAAGAAAAACAGAAATCCAGGGGAGAAAAAATGATTTTAAAAGTCATTGGAAGTAATACTTCGTGATTTTTTTCTTAGACTTTCATTTGCAGAAATTACATCGTCTGTTCTAAGAAAAATCTCCACCAATTTCTGTATTTAAAACCTTAGTCAATATGTGGGGATATGTTTAGCAATAATCTCTAAAAGATGACTGTGAGAATATTTTTAAGAGCTCCTTTAGGCTGCAGTGACTATTGGGAACGAGTTTAGGATCAATATATCTGATATTAGAAAATAGCAAATAAGGAAAATTATTGTTTCTCCATCTTCTTTTATGATACTCTATTATTAATCTCTTAGACCATAACTCAGTGAAATCCTGTTATGCTACAATAGATTTAAACTATATCTGGTAAAAGAAAATAACTCATTGGTTCCCAGTTGCAGACTGAGAGAGACAGGAGCAGTTAATAGACAGAATTGCAGGTCTTCCAGGGATAAATCTGTACACAGCTTACTTTAGTTTCTTGGAAACAAAAATCAAAAAAAAAAAAAAAAAAAAATCCCAAAAAACCTACCATCACCAGAAGAAAAAAAAAAAATCTTCATGCATTTAGTCTCAAAAACTTTATCAGACTTCAAACAGATCTGGGCCCCCTGGCATAAGAAAGACATAGACCCATTAGAGTGGCCACGAACAGGGAGCACCTCTCCTGTGAAGAAAGGCTAAGAGAGCTGGGCTTGTTCAGCCTGGAGAAGAGAAGGCCCCAGAACACCTTGAAGAGGGCTAGAAGAAGGATGGGGTAAAACCTTTTAGCAGAGGCTGTTGCAACTGGACAAGGGGTAATGGTTTCATGGTGAAGGATGGTCAGTTTAGATTAGATATAGGGAAGAAGTTTTTTATGATAAGGGTGGTGAAGCACTGACAGGTGTGCAGTGAAGTGGTGGATGCTCCATTTCTGGAAACATGCAAGGTAAGATTGGATGGGGCTTTGAGCAACTGGATCGAGTAGAAGGTGTCCCTGCTTATAGCAGAAGGGTTGCACTAGATGTCCTTTGAAGGTCCCTTCCAACTCAAACGACTGTTTGAGTTGAAACAACTCAAAAAACCTGAAACTAAAAAAACCCAACTAACAAAAAAAGAAAAAAAACCCCCAAACCCTAAATACTATACCTTGAAACTGAAATTTAATTGGTGCATCTGTTCAATATTTTCCAATTTTAACTCTCCATTATCTGATAATCATGTAATTTATCTTTTAACTCTTTTATTTTTGAAACTTGCTGGGTAAAAGATTATTCATCTTCCTTCCTATGATAGAAATAGAGCTAGTAGAAATGCATTCTCTGTCAAAAATGACTCATAGATGGAACTTCAGAAAAATTAACTTACTTTTGAAACATGATATACTATACTACTATTAAAGACTTATGTCTATATTTAAGGAAAAATAGAGACCAATGAAAAAAGAAATGATATCTAAATTGAGCCCCCCTTGATAGAGCTACTACAAATAATATTGTATTTCCAGGTACATTTTATGTTTAATATGTCAGTGTTAAAAAAAAAAAGCCCAGTCTTTATCTGACTGAAAAGACCAGGCAATCTCAGATCAGTTTTTACTAACTGACTATTACCAAATTAAGATGCAGTTCTGAAAATCCCTGATCTATACTGAATTCCTGATGCATTCCTCATGCAGTGAGCTTGCAATATTGGCTCCATCTGGCATTAGGAGTTTCTTCATGTCCCTAAAAAGGACTATAAAATGTTTCTATCTGAGAACACTGAAAATAGAATTTTTTTTTGTTATAAGTTTAAATGTTTTATCTGTTCACTGTGTAACACAATGCAGATGCTAAGATGCTGACTTAGCATTCTTGAACGTCATACTGTTTTGCCCCTTCATGTGGATATAGTTCAAAATTTGGATAAAGAATTTGAAAATTTGAGTGTGATCAGCAAATATACTACTTGGATGAAGCACTGGCATGACTGCAGCCAAGCAATGATAATTCTGGTAACATTAAAAACAAACAAGTAAACCAGCCCACCATAAAAGTGTAACCCTAACTACATGTCCAAACAATATTATTTGTATTTCTAAAGCATAAGCTTTTTCTTGGGAGGGAAGCTTTGTGCAGGTCTATCACTTTTTTTCCTGAGGCTGTTAAGTGCTGAGTTAGAAAAAAACCACTGCATTTACTCATTTCAGTGATGGTATGTGTTTCATTGATACTCTCAAATGGTAAAAGTTAACCTTGCTGGGTTTTGTTGATACTTGGATTAGATAGAGCTAAGGCAAATGTTTACATCCTTACTATATCTTGCCAAGGAAGTTGACTTATCTGCATTTTAACATGTTCTCATTATATGGACCATATTATTTTGTACTTAAAGTTGTATCATTCAGTAAAAACCTCTTTTTGTCTTCTTCAGCTATCCCTAAGTGGCAAAAAGTAACTATTTCCACTTGAAACACCAAGATTTACCCCAATAATAAAGCCAAAGGAGAACAACACAATTTTCTAGTAATATATTCCTAACTGGTTTGGTTTTGGTTTTGTTGGATTTTGTTTTTTGTTTTGTTTTGTTTTTTCCATTTGTCTGTACACAAAAATTTAAGATACTGGTTAAAAACAAACAAAAAACCTTGTTGTTCTCCCACAGATACTGCTTGGTAGCTATCAGAAAATAATTGTAAACAGGAAGGATCATGCAACCCCTATACTTAATAGGAATTGACATTTATGTACCCACCTTCACAAAACTTGTCTCCCTTATTTGATATTATAATATAACGAAATAAAATTTCTGGACTGTATCAGCAGTGGAATGTACCAAAGAGTAACTATGACAGTTTGAGAGAAAATGTTGGCTGCATCTTGTTGGGACAAAATTTCAGCCGAACTACGAAGAACTGAAATAAAAAAAAGAGAACTTCCCCAAACTGATGTAAAACTTTTCCATTCTTTGAAGCTGATATATTTTACTTTAAAATATTGTTACTATGTAAAGAAAGGAACAACATGTTTTGCAGAGGTTCAGGATTTACTACTTGGTAGCTTGTTAAGCAGGAGTAGTATTAGTTGTTTTCCTGGAAAAGTATCTCCCAAATGTCACAGAAAACAAAATAAATGATAGGACAAGTTTTTTCTCAAATAGTACACATTTATCCCAAAATTAAATGACCCCCCCACCTCTCAAACCAAACTTAGTTGTACGTAGCCTGTTAATGCATGGCCTCAATACCCTTTTAACACAAGGCCTCATAGAATATCAGGCAACAGATGCATTCTATTTTTGTACATATGGCCCCTCTGAATTATATGACGGTTGTATTTGCAAATAAAAACAAATAAACAAAGAAAATCCCATGGCCACAGGAAAGCTTAAATGCCATAGAAAATCAGAAACCCCCCCCCCTCCACCACTTCCTAAGAGATATTTTTCAAAGAAATGGGAATTCTGCTATGGGAATTCTGATTCTAGACATAATTAAAACAGTGTTATTTTCAGGTGATCTGATTGTCCATACCAGTATAAAATTATTTGCCATGTTGGTTCACTTGAGGGAAAAGTAAGGTGGGAGAGAGAAAATCTCACCAAGTTGCAGAGTACAACCACATAATAGCTGTTTATAATAACATATATTCTGGAAGCCAGGTGAATGTCTACTCATTTTTAAATTTGAGCACAGAATTTATTGAATTTCCTTAGTTTTTAATGATATACCTGCTGTTAACTAGATTCTTGTCTCAGTAACACTATACGGCTACACTACTTCCACCAGGAGGCAATTTCTCTTTCAATAGTAAATTTTTTTCGATTTATCCAAATGTATTCCTGCTCCTTTAGTCAACCAGTCTTGGTGTGTGGTAAATGAGTACGGATTTTGATAAGCAATATTTCCTGAATTAAGCCTGTTTCCAACCCCTTTTGGGGCTATTTTAGCGTTCCCAGTGAAAGTAGCAATGCTTTGCTCAAAAAACTGCCAGACATCCTCTGGCAAGAAAAAAAGTACTAACAACAGTGAACATTGTGACCTAGGTATTTTAACTGGGGCTAAGAGGCAAAGGCTTTAAAGCCAGCACACTGAGTAGCATAGCCAGATAGCAAGCCAGCTATTTTTAATTGCTGACATGATGAGTAATTTACTGTTCTATCAAATTTTCATGTATTTTGAAGCTCCACATACTGCTTTGCAAGGTTCATTGCATACACTTGACATGCTACACTCAATGAACTCACTTTACTAATACAAGTAAACACAACTAATTATAAGACAAAACACAGCATTCTAAAAATAATATTTATACTGCAGAAGAGCCAGACATATACTATTATTAAAAAAAAAGTTTTCATGGCATATAGATAGTTTTTAGTACCATATATGGAAGAGTTTTTTCTTTATTGCACTGTCTTGACTCAATATAAATAACTCCAGACATTTTTTGAAGAACCTGGATACAATAGATCTTTTGTGTAGAGTTGTCTTACTCTGAAGCAGGTTGCATCCACTGCATTCTCAAGATTTTTAAGTTTGTGTATTATTAGTTCATTTCCAATCCAAAGCTTAACTGTATAAAAGCTTCGCTACCGTGCCTCCTAAAAATAAAAGTTTTTTCCAAGGAGTCCCTAATTTCCCAACTCTTATAAAATGTCAATAAATTTTGATTAAGTAACATCTACGGACTGTTTCAAAAGTGCCAGCAGCATGCATGAGTACAGTAATGCAGTAGTACACTACTGCACGTTGCTGCCATTGTTTCCTTATGACTGCTGAAATTTTAAGTTAGATACTCTATTGCCCCTCAGTGTCTGTCTTCTTCACCAAACAGCTCATTTTCATCACTGTAGGTACACATACTTTCCTACCTCTTCACAGCAGGAAAAACATTCATAGCATATAAGTTATGTATTCCTCTTTCCTTCCTGCTACCCTGAACATTTCATTATAATTCCTTGCAATTAAATCAGGTTCAGATTCTAGATTAAACAATAGCAGCCTCAAATTGTCTGCAGCTATGCAAAGAGAGTGCTAAGTTTACAGAAAGCTTCAATAGACAGGTCAGCTAAGCAGACAAGGGAACAGTGGGACAGTCTATTAAAGTTAATTAGCTGGTTAAAGTAATTACTTTACACGTTGGGAACAATGCTATCGTGAACTTATTCTGATTTATTTTTCATTTATTCCTTCCCTGGGTAATTTTTCTTTCTCCTGTGAAAAGTTGAGCCACCCCCCAGCATGCAGAGAAGAAAGCACCCTTAATTCCTTTCAAAGGTAAATGTGTATGTGTGTGTTTTTTTAATGTTCTTTTCCCGAAAAGATTGAAGTCACTTTTGACACATAGCAATTCCATGGTGGGTCATTAGGCTGCTGTTCAACTCAAGCCTAGACAAACCTGCTCATGAAAAAGATTTCACCACAAATAACAACATTCCAATTTATGTCTTCTGTGGAGTAAAGTTGGCATTGCTACTGCAGCAGAAATTGTAATCAAAATGCACATGGTACATTTTGTGGTCTATAGTGTATATCACAGATACAAAGCAGTAGTTGAGAAATAATGGTAATCAGTGTTTCAATATGGCTTTCAAGAATCCTAGAAGAAAGCTAGGAAGGCATTAAAAACCTCCAGACAACAAAAATTCTCATAAAGACATTTAGGTCTGAAAACATGGAGACCAAGTGAGAAAGATAAATCTTATGTAATTCTTGCAATTTCTTTCTGCTTTGTATGAAGGACTGGGACTTGATCTGATTGATCTTGGGATCCAGACTGGGGAGAATTGTTAAATTTATGTGGAAAGACTTGATTGGAAAGTAGGGAAGGGAGCAAAATCTGCCAAAACCTCCAAGAAACCCATAAAGATACATTTCCATAACTTTACAGTAGCATAAAAAATGACAAAACTACAAAAGCGATGAAAGGACATAAGAAATAAAACCTCAAAATCCCCTGAGTATGAAAAAATTGCTATCCAGGAGCTGATAAAAAAATCAATTGAAAAAAAAAGTGTAAAAATATTCGGGAACATAAGATAGTCACCACACAGAGATTTCAGGATTAATTATGACCTTTGAAACAGCAACAACAACAACAAAAAAAATTCTTTGAAAGCCACTTTAGGATAGGCTGTAACACCTGCAAACAGTAATTACAGATATACATGCCAACAGACAATTATGACGATGAAATTAAAGATCAGTTCTAAAAGTATGGGAATCTGTAGACTACAAAGTTAAACTCGTGGAGCTCTCTGCTGAAAACACATGTAAACCCACAGACATTTTCTACTGACAGAATATTTTTCTGACAAATACAGGAGCTCAAAATGCCTTCAGAACAGTGGAAAAGCAGCAAAGATTGGTGATTTGTGTATTAGGAACAACTGATATGTTATACTTCTTTAATAATTGGGGGTTCCTTCTGCAATACCATCATTAGTCAAAGGAACAAAGAACTATGATTAAACTCTACAGATCACTTACTGAAAAGATTTTTGCTGTAAGAATAGTTATATTGAAGGAAGTCTGAATGTCCTTTCACCATAGATTTTCATGAAAGAATTTGTCAGATTTTGTCAGGATTCAATGCAGGATATTTCAAAATATTATGAGATGACAATAAAATGAGATGACATTGGAACTTAGCAAGCAAAAATAAAAGCTGCTAGGTTTCAATCATTCGATCACCACTGTCAAGCATGGATATATTTTAACTATTTTTGCCTTTTCTTTATTATGATTTTTCCTTTAGAAAGATAGATAAAATGACAACTCTTCTAGCAAAACATAAAAACAGGAAAACAGAAGAGTTCTTGTCTTGAAAAAATAAATAGTTCAAGAAAAACTCCTCACTATTCTAATCAGACCTTAAAATATTCTCAGCAGGCAAAATAATGCAAGGAGAAATAACTTTGTATATCTTGACAGTAGACAAGACTAAAGGGAAGTACCACAAATACAAAAGACATCAGCTACTGAATTTGACTGTCTAATCAAGATTTGGTTATGAAGAACAATATACAATTTAAAAAACAAACTGTGGCTTCAACTATAATAATTATAGTCTTAACATGTGTAGGTGAAAGCTGGGAATATAATGAGCTAGGACAGTTTGACAGCAAAAGCTTCATGAAAATACTAGGTTGAAAGGAATTAATATGTAAACAGATTTATTTATTCAGAGAAATCTACAGCTCCTAATCTGTGAAGGATTTTTTAGGAAAGAAGGTTGAAGTATCTATGAGCCTGAGTTAACGATGACTCTAATTATTTATTCATTAGATATGTCAGTACATTGCAAGAAGAACCAGCAACCAGCTGAGAGAAAGCACCTTGTCAAACACTGCTTGTGCCTGTGCTGGTGGACTGCTGGGATTCAACAATGTTCACTGTGTCCTAAGTAACATCTAAAGGTAGATGAAGGATTTATTCTTTCCCTCAGTTTAACTTTCAGAGCACCAAATGAAGTGCAGAAGCACTGCTCAATTACTCGACATTCTATTTTTTAGTCACTTTTCTTACAGTGAAGTTTCAAGTTCCTGCTAAAGGTGATGAAAGCATCTTGACTTCAACTAAGACTATGACACAGAACTGTACCAGTCCACTAAAACTCCAGCCACCTGACACTGCTGTATCAACAAGCTGTCTTGCTACAAGAGCTATTGTCTTCCATACCAGTGAACACTTACTTCCCTACTATTACATGGCTGTCTGATTTTATTTTTTTTTTTCAATGTGAGCAGCTCTTTTCTGAATAAATTAACTATAGATCAATTAAACATAATGCAAGTTAGTACTTTAACTCACTGCAATGCTAAAACTCCCAAGAAGTGCTAAACCACCATTTTGAGTTACTTGAATCAGAGTATTTCAGATATTTCTTCTGGGAAACAACTCTATTCCAATTTTAAGTAAGATCAAGCACTTCAGACTTTATTCTACAGTAGAATGTCATTTAAATTGTTCATTAGATTAAAGCTTGTGACAGATTGTAATGCTACAAGGGGCCTTATGACGTTTAATTAGCTTCTTTAAGCATGTTTTACAAAACACTGCTGACATAGTAGTAAAGTATGGATTTGTTATCTTTCATGATTGTAAATTACATCCCAAAGCTGTTACCAGACTACTAGTCTCGTAACTCAATTTCTGTAGTAATATTAAATTGCAGTGATAATGAACACTCACAAAATACCATTATCAAGTTCACAAATCCTAAAATGCCTTTAATAATTCACTGAGACTGAATTTACACTGGACCATTTCCCAGGTGCTAGAGATAATGATAAAGAACCTTACCTTTTATCAACCAACCATTTTGGATGACAAGCAGAGGAATGCAGAATGGTGATGTACGTGCATGGTGCTCTACACATAAATCAGAATTAATTCTTCCTGGTAATGTCCTTACAGACAGATCAATCTAAAACAAAGTAGTTCTATCAAGTGGTCTTTGTGTTTTGCCACAGAACAATTTCCTTAATAAATGGTGTTTGAACTGGTACTTCCAGACTGTGCAAGAGACTCTAGTAACTTAAAAAATGTAGTGTAGGTTATAAAATTGCTTGCATTACAAATAACCTGGAACATTGGAATATCAGCTCCTACACCTGAAAAAAAAACCAGGACTGTGATTTTCTCAAAATGTTTATGATTATTTCAAAAGAGTGGCACTCACTAATTAGTTCTTAACTAACCTAACAAAATCATTCACTATCATAGATCCTTTATCTTGTGTTTATTTTCAGTAAAAGAATTGAGATATTATGTGTAACTAAACTAATGCATTTGACTGTGAAAAATGATCACTATGACTGGGTTTTACATTTCCTCCAATTGCCCAGTCCCCCACTGGGGGACTGTTTGCACATGTGTAGATGAAAACATTGATGAAGAAAAGGATTCTAGTTTCAGGCTGATTTGATGCTCCTTACTTTTTATCTATAAGCAGTGGAATAAATGTGCACTTAATAGATGTGCACAACTGTTTACTAGTTCCATTTTAACATTTGCTTATATGATTTTGTTTTGGACAAAAATGTACAAATCCTAAATAATGTGATGAGAACTTGTACAAACAGTAATTTCATTTTTTTTTTCCACATGAAATTTTAAAATCAATTCTGTTAACTTAATAAATAGTATAGTATGTTCACACAATCTGCCTGTAATAAGTCAGGCAAGCAAATTTTCTGAAATTCGAACTATCTTATTAGCATGGCTAAGATTTCCATTAAACAACTTCTACAGATAATGTGATATTTTCAAAATTTCCACATCTAGTTAAAATAGGATTATCTTGAAAAAAAATTATCTATTTTCAATATACTCATGGCTTTTTAGGAAAAACTAATAGGTTTTTTTGGTATGTTTCTTGTAAAGCAAAGCCCTGAGTAATATGAATCTGATAATTCAAGCAAATACAGATTATCATAATAAAGACCTTTTGCTGTTTTCAGGTTCAACTACCTTCCTTTACTCTTGAAGTTATTCAAAAACATGACCAGTTATCAAAATCTGAAGCCACTGAATGACCTTTTAAAACCATATACTTAGAGATACAACTTTTCTCCTTCGCTTCTTTAAAAACACCTTTTAAATGCAATGTACATGTTTATATAAATTTTTCCTGCTGCAGAAGCATTACTGAGTAAACAGAAAAAATTTTGTTACAGGATCACACTCTGCAACTGTTCATATAAGTAGAGTCAGAAAGCTTCTAAGCTCTACTGCTATGAAAGGTAATCTTGGTTGTGCTTTGTTTGATCCAAATTTTGTGGAAAATTAAGGGTGGATCTTAGTCCTTTTGCTAAATCTGTTTCAGGAATTTAACTACGGCAACCTGCTAGAAAGAAAGTCCAGGCTCCACCAGAAATCTCAGTTCTCCTACATATCCTTTTTTTTTTTTTCTTTTTTAATGCTGTGGCATAATATATTTCATTTTTTTCATGTAAGATATGTGTTCACCAAGTAACTTCAGAGCTTCTAAATCATACACTAAGTGAAGAAATCCTGTTCTTTTTGTACATTTCCAGAAACAACAATCTTGTGTTCATAATTTTAATTGCGTACCCTTATCCTGATTGCAAGCTTGATGCAGTATTCAGGTTCCCAAAGAGAGTAAAAGGAAACAGTGTAGGTATCTGATAATCAGAATTCAAACTTGTTTCATTCCTGTAGTAAAAATTTAGAATTTTAAAAGAGTGAGTAGAGCTGTACATTTAATTTACTGTTTATTCCTCTCTCGCCTGTCTCCTATTCATTTAAAAAGCAAAGAAACAAAGGCAAAGGGAAAGTAATTTTTGAAAGGCAAACATTTATGATGAATAGATACAATATGTCAAAAATTCTAAAGAATTTAGTGGCAGTTTCAAAACAATTTAACTAAATCACTAAGTTAGTACAACGAAAATCTGTGTAGTCCCTGTACAGAGAGGAATACAAAGTTATATTTGTTATTTATGGTATCAGGTTAATAAAAATTATAATAGATAAAATAATACAAAGTTATATTTGTTATTTATGGTATCAGGTTAATAAAATTATAATAAAGATAAAATAATAAAAATAATAAAATAATAAAAATAAAAATACTTTAAAAATAATAAAAATTATTCTGCTTATACAGGAATAAAATTTAATGTACAACATTGTATTTACGGAACCTGAAATTGCAATGTGGTAACAAAATGGCTAAATTGTTTTGGTAATATAAGTTATGCCTATAATTTGTGATTTTTTTCCATTTGTACTTAAAATGCAGCATTACAGTATGCTATGTTTCTCCTGGAAATTATACTACAAATAATGCATTTTATTTTAACTGCAAATATATTTCCCTTACCATTACTTCGTATCAAACTTCTAACCCAGGACAATACCTGGTCAGCCTAATGCCTGATGTGACCACTTAAAAAAGAGAGACTAGACAGGAGTAAGGGAATAAAGGTAGGGATTTATTTGAAGGACCTTCAAAGGTACACCCTGGGCAGGCCAAAGGCAACACCCAAGATGGACCCTGAGTCATGAATTCTTCACACTTTTATAAGTTTGGTTCATTTGCATATAATGGTTAATTCTCTAATTAAAACTTCAGTTAATGACATAATTTCTCCAGCTTCTAAAGATGTTAGTTTACACATTTTGGGCCTAGGACAGTCTGGGTGTCCTTGGAGAGCAGGCTTGAGAAGCTTTTTTATGTCTGTCTGGCATAAGAGAACAGCAGCTAGCAGGCTACAAGAAACTTCAGAGTTACACACCAAGCAGTACAGGATTTGAAAAAATATAAAAGTTAAAACCTAAGGCATCAAGCCATACATCAAAAATTCTGGGAAACAGCTCACTTTACAATGAGTTTATCTCAATAGATGGAAACACACACTAGCATTCATAAAAATGAATGAAAACTTGCACTCGGAATGTTCCAAGTTAGATTTGCAATGTCAGAGGATAAACACGGTTTTGTGTGCCTAGCTGGACTAGAGAAGTGATTCTTCCCCTGTACTCAGCACTGGTTAGGGCACACCTTGAGTATTGTGTCCAGTTCAGGGCCTCCCAGTTAAGGAAGGATGTTGAGAGATGCTGGAGTGTTTCCAGAGAAGGGCAATGGAGCTGGTGAAGGGTCTAGAACACAAGTCCTTTGAGGAACAGCTGAGGGAGCTGGGGCTGTTTAGCCTGGAACAGAGGAGGCTCAGGGGAGACCTTATCACCCTCTACAGCTGCCTGAAAGGAGGTTGTAGCCAAATGGGTGTAGGCCTCTTCTCCCAAGCAATGAGCACCAGGACAAGAGGAAAAAGGCTTAAACTGTATCAGGGGAGGTTTAGATTGGACATTAGGAAAAGGTTCTTCACAGAAAGACTAATTGGGCATTGGAACGAGCTGCCCAGGGAGGTGATGGAGTCACCATGCCTGGAGGCATTTAAGAAAAAACTGGATGTGGCACTCAGTGCCATGATCAGGTTGATAAGGTAATGTTAGGTCATAGGTTGGATTCGATGATCTCCAAGGTTGTTCCCAACGTAGTTAATTTTGTGATTCTGTGTTTTTTGTTATTGCTGAGTAGGACTTACACAGAGCCAAGGCCTTTTCTGCCTTTCATACTGCCACACTGGCGAGGAGGCTGGGGGTGCATGGGAGATTTGGAGGAGACACAGCCAGGACAGGCAACCCAAACTGACCAGAGGCGTATTACAGTCCATATGACATCACAGTCAGAATATAAAGAGGTAGGAAAAAGTAGGAAGTGGAAAATGTTCAGAATGGTGGCATTTGTCTTCCCAAGTAACCATTATATGTGATGAGGCCCTGCTCTCCTGGAGATGGCTGAACACCTGTCTGTCCATGGGGAGCAGTGAATTAATTCCTTGCTTTGCTTTGCTTGTATGTGCAGCTTTTGCTTTCCTTGTTAAACTGTCTTTATCTCAACCTGTGAGTTTTTTATCTTTTACCCTTTGGATTCTCTCCCTGATCTCTCTGGTGAGAGTGAGCGAGCAGCTGCGTGGGGCTTGTTTGCTGGCTGTGGTTTGACCACGACACCCAACTAAAGCATGAACAGATGGAAAGCTAAATGTGACATAAAGTGCTCTGGAAATAATTTGCTATTTGACTGCAAGAAAATTCATCAAATCAAATGTTTCATTAACATTACCAAATGGTTCATGCTTCAGCTGAAAAAAAAAAAGGTTTACGAATTCTCTACCTTTAATATCTGGTGTTTTTTCTTGTTCTTTCATTGTGTGAGAACATGTCTGTATGAGCAGCTGTTCTATGTGGTAAATTGACACAACTTCAGTGCATGTCTGATGTGCTGACCCAGCTGGACACAGCGGTTCCAGTCGGATCCAACCACCCACCACAGGGGGCAGCTGAGCCCGCGGCCAGGGCGGGGGCACCACGTGGGACTGTGTGTGTAAGGAAGGGAAAAACGCTGCAGGACAGAGTGAGGATGGAGTGTGGTCAGAAAGTGTGAGAAACAACCCCACGGCCACCGTGGGAGGCAGCACTCCAGATGCTGGGGCAGATATTTCCCCCGCAGGAGCAGGTTTATCCTGAAGGACTGCAGCCCACTCTACCACTTGCCTACATCTGCCTAGAAGGTTGTTTATTACTTATGCAATTTTTTTTTTTAACACAACTGTATTTTGTACTCACAAACAAAGAAAAACAAGAACCAAAAAAAAAAGTGTTTTCCTTCAGTATAATGGTAAATCCAGGGATCTGTAGTCTGCTTAAATCACATGGCAGGAAGGCTGTATCTGAAAAGCTGTAGTACTCAGATGAGCAGATTACCTCAGGTAACACACTGCACAAACATGCAGCTCTTTAAGAACTTAGAATGTTAACACAGCTCTTCAGGAACTCAGAAATACGGATAACCATGTCCTACACGCCTCTGTGAGGGGGATGCCCGGAGGCAAACTATGATACTTGTAGAATATACAAAGACTTCGCACACAGGTAAGTATGAGGACTGACAAAACTGTGCTTATAGCTGAAATTCAAGTCTGATAATATATAGGCATTTGAATTCTTACAGTAGCTTTTCGACTGTTCAATCAAAGAAGATAAATTATAAAATACATAGTAACCTGAAAATTTGCAAGTTATTCACTGAAATTAGTATTTCTCTTTTCTCTGAAAAGGTTTCCACTGTCCAGCTCAAAATCTCAGTGGTAGTGAACTACTATTCCTAAAGTTAATGTAATATATCAGCTTTGAAATCAGATATTAATGATAGTATATTTTTAAAATTAACTATTTTGATTCATGGATGACTAAAAGGAACTAGTTCACATTTACTATTGCTTCTCTGGATCCTAGTCACTCTAGAAAGATAGTGGGAAAGATATAACAAAAGATAATAATTTTACCACAAGATGTGTTGCTGAATCCATCTATTTGTTGGACTTTGGAAAGTGACATAAGCTTACTCATCAGACAATTTCAAGCTGCAGACAAACATTATTTATATGTAAAAATAGAAGCAACTAATCGAGACACTCTGGAAGCCACTGAGATATGAAACATTAAAAAAAATTGCATAAGCCATCCCACATTTACTGAATAACTTTCTTTGATTTTGATTGCATAGCATTTATTTAAATCCAGGAGGAGAAATTGAGAAGAGAGACAGCAACACTTTGTCAGTCTCAGATTTCCCTAGGGGTTTTTTATTTCACAACAGTGAAATGCTTAAAGAAACCAAGGACAAACATGATAGATCTATGCAGAAAAAATTGTCAATGAATTAAAGAATACTTATTTGCCTACTTTTGAAGTGAGGAATGCTTCTGTCAGCAAATAACTGCAACTATTCTTCCTTCACGCTTCAGAAAGAAACTAAATAATGGAAATTGATCAAATTACTTTTTAGTCAAACAAAACCCATATTTTTGCTATTTTCAGCTCATTTTTATTCCACTTTAGAGTATTTGAAAAAGGGAAAAAACTTCATTGATTGTCTTCCTGTTGTCCCTAAGCATCAATATTCTGTTCTGGGAAGAATTCATTATTTGCCACTTATGTTCTGGGTTTTTTCTGTTTGTTCTAACAGTACAAGCAATATTGTTCTTATAAATTTCACCTTCCTTCAATAGTCAAATGAACCTTTACATTTTACTTCTAGAAATACTGTATTACATTTGAAATACAGTCTAGGATATACTTCCTTTACCATTAATTTTCATTCAATTTTATTATCAACTAAGCCTGAAGCAATACCTTGTCATGCTTATATGAAAAATTCTGAGGAATAGGTCCCTCTCACACAAAAAACAGTCATGGAAGAGTTTTAGTAACCAAGATCACCCCAGGTATCCCTACTACTTCTGCTCCATGAATTATGAAAGCACTTCGAAAAGTTGCAATGGCAAAATCTGCAACAAGAAGGTTTTCCTTGGCCTTACAGTGGACTATATTCTATTTCCTCTAAATAAAAATTATGCTCTAATGTTTAGGTTGTTTTTCTTTTTTCCTTCTTTAAATGTATTTATAAGGAAAATGGCAAGGGAAAGTGTTTTTATTGCTACCTGTTTCGAGAGTAATTTTCGTCCTTCTATGTCCCTGAACAACCAAATTTTGGCCAAGGAAGCAGTGTACCCAGATATTCAGTTTGGGAGCTTTTAGGGACATGTAAGTTGTGATTCAGTTGGCCATACCCGGGTGCACAGGGTCATTTAAGATATCCCATCTGGCAGGCAATCTGTGTGCTGAGGCAGTGATGCCTCAGAAGCTCAGGAGGAGACCAAGGCACCTGCATGACGTGTGTATGCAGGCAGCACAGGTGCTTCACTCAGTTAATTCACTTCAGGCTGCAAAAGTGAGTGACTTTCAGCAGGCCTTTTGCCATATCTGACAATTCCATTCTCAGATACCCCAGGATATGCTTAAGCCAGTGAATTGCATTGCTTCTGGGCTGGTGATGAGCTAAATGGATTTCCAGGCTCAGTTTAGAGTATTGCCTGACATTGTATTGACCTAAGGGAAGCTTAGGCATCTTCCACATGTAGACATTAATATACAGACATTTGAGTTCAAGTGCTTTAATCTCTTGCCAAATTCTACTCTAAGGAATTTGTGCAGCTAACCCATAAACTAATCAACTATTACCTTTATACCCTGGGAAGCAACAGGAAAATTTTTCGTTTCTATTTTTAAATAATTAGAGGATGCTTAAACATATTTATAAATCAACTTACTCAGAGGGAGTATCTCTAGTTATACATAGCTACTCATTTATTTCACTTTTTAATATGTCAAAGTAATTAGATTTAAACTTTCATTTTTAATAAAGTGGAACTGATTAAAATTTCTTTATTTAAAAAGTACTGCAAAAAAGCTGAGAGACTTCTGTAAAAACCTCTGCAAAGAATCCATCTCTTTTTAATGTAAAAATCTACACGGTCCTAGTCAGATGTTGTAACTGGTACTTTTCCTTCCAAAACTGCATTTTTATTTTATTATTTTTTACATCTAAGAGAAGTAGAAGCAATACCTATTTTTTCAAGTAATCATAAAGAAAAAATAAGTTCTATTAATTCTTAGAAATTATGCTCCCACAAGTTTTCAAATACAGCATGCAATTCTGTTCCCTTGTGATTTTAATGTGTTCTGAAATAACCAGCATTCAAGATGTGTTCTTGAATTGCCTTTCCTGCAGAAGTTATAGCTGTCCTCAGGAGAAAATAATTTAAGACATGAACTGTAGCCTGTTGCCCTGGGTTTTTGCTAAGCCTTCTGTTTTAACCTTGGAGTAGGAATTCTTTCTCACACAGTTTCATGTAAATAATAGCCAATGCTTATTTAACTGTCTATTCTGTTTTTCATTCCCTTTGTGATAAAGAGAAACTTTGATGAGCATCTTTTTTCTCCAGTGGGATTGAGAAGGAAGTGACATGTTCCCCAATCCCTTGTGGAGTTGAGAATTCTGTAAGATGTGACATATGTAAATAAAGTGGGTCTTTTCCCTCCTTTCTGCTGAACCTCGCAGGTGTGAGGGCGTCTTTATTGTGTTTTCCCAGACACAGTAGCCCATAGTAGCTTAATGCTCAGCATTTTGTCACTGTATGACTTTATCTAAACACTTTGCTCGAAGAGCATTTGAACTGAATAAATATTTGTTATTTATATGTATTTTAAATAAAAAAGGCTGTCAACACACCACAAATAATACATGTATTCCTACTCGGTCCTGCTTTCCTTAATAGAAAGAAGGACTAGATAGAATCCTTAATTCTCAGAGAAAATGAAACTTCCAAAGCTTCTTTAACAAAGCTTTTGGGGTAAACCAAGAGACTTCTTCTACCCTTGTTCAGTAGTTTTGGTTTGCTGTGAGTTCTTCCATATTGCACTATATAGTTTTTCTTTCCGGACTTAGCTATTTAATTTCATGAAAATTAAAAAAAAAAAATCCAGAGTACTGGAAGGCCATTACACTGATTAATGTTTCTATCAAAGAATAATGTTTGGTTTAGAATATTATCTCAGAATATTAGGGGCAGAAAGGGGGCAGAGGTGTGACATGTAATAAAATTTGATTCAGCTTCAACTGCAAGTATTTCTATATGAAAGATTTGCATTTAGCAGCATAAGAAATTCAAAACCTAAGGGAAAACTATTTGATTCCATTTTCTCATTGAAATGGCACTTTCAGTACCATCACACTGGCTGTTCTACCACTGCCCAAATCAGATGCAGCTATGTAGGAAGCAGTTTTAGAAAGAGTAAATTATATTCTTAAATGGAAATCTGTGCTTTCATATGGTTGTACTTCTTTCTCCAAAACTTACTCTCTTTTAGTCAGAGACCACTTTCCTGTGGTAGGCAATTGCACAGGGGATGAAGTGCTCTATGTTTGCAGCCCAGGAGAAAGAGCATCTGTCATGAATCATACCTGAGACTGAAATGCCAAATGCATGAAAGGCACATTAAATGGTTGCTTGTGTATATTTGACTTCCAGTTGTGGTGTAATCCTGAATACTCTTCGTTGGAACTACCAGTAGGCAATAGCTAAATTCATCAGCATCTGTCTTAAAAGTCCCAGAGATATCTGAGTCCAGAAACATGATGTTCTTTTCTCAATACTTCTTGAGGAAGGTAACTATTGGTTATTTTGGAAAGGTATTTAATTCATGATAAAAGGTTGAGGTTTCTCATTCTCTCCACACCCTCAAAAAAAAAAAAAAAAAAGAAAAATACCCAAAAAACCCCCACCAACAAAAAAAAAACAAAAAACAAACAAACCCAACAACAATAACAAAAAAGTGGTTAAGAGATAATTCCTTTCTCTAATAGCCTAGGGTCCAGAAACCTCAATGGATTCATGCAGTCCCCTTGTTCAATGTGTGGAGCTTTAGGCACTTTTAACACAGGGAGGACCCTCTGCAATCCCTTTGTGCCCCGCTTCAGAAAGCAGGTGTCTTACACACTTCCACTGAAAAGTAAAAGAAAAAAAAATTAAAGAAGTTATAAAAAGCCTATTGCTTATCATGGAAGATTAAGTTTCACTCCTGACTCCTTTACTTTTAATATATTTTTTGTACAAAGCAATTTTTGGAGTCAGTGCAGGTGCAGTACTGAAAGCATGGAGTCTCGGTCTCTCTTATCACTGGAAATATCCTGTAAGTCCACAATGGCATTCTTTGTATCGTGCCTCAGAAGACCTGATAAGCAACCTCTTTTTTGGGATAAATCTGAAATTCAAGCATAATTTCAGAATAAACATCACTAAATGAATAATTATTAAAGATCTGCTGAAAGATGGACTGTTTGAAACATGCTATAGAAGAGTTGCTTTCAGTGTGCAGTTGGGAGTCCACTTTAAAAAAAGCTACTTCACAATAATTAGAAAATTTCACACTTTTTGCGTACTTGTTTGGGCCATCAATGTTCAAAATGCTATAGAAAAAAATATTCCTCTTATGAGAATCCTTATTGTTTGTTAAAGATGAAATGTAGAAGGAGTCTGCAGCCACACGGACCTTTAGAAAAAACTAAAAATTGTACATGTTTTGTTCTCATTCATGGGAAATAATAATAATAATAGTTATTATTACTATTATTTAAAAAAAATAAATTTCTGACATCTCTAAACAAAACTAGTCACTTTTTTGGTTGGAAAGCTGATAAATTTCCCTTCAAATTAGTTGTTATACATGTAAGTTTTGAGAAAGATTTGTTGGTGTGATTTCTCTCCCTTTTATAAAATAAAGCACAGAAATTGTATTTTTACCCTCAGATTTTAAAAATTACCTTTGTTTATCTATTTACCAATTTATACTTATTTATTTTATTTTTTATATATTTATAATACAGCCTATAAGTTCTCTGAACTGACTTTGGTGACAATTCTCAACGTGTAATATCAATCTAAAAGGTGGCACTTCGGTATCAGTGAATATCTGGAGAAAGAAAACCCCTGGAAGAAAGAAAAGCCCTGAAAGAAAGAAAAACACAGCCTTAAGCACAGATAAAAATGTAGTACCATACTATGAAAATATTAACACAAAGAACGTACAATCAACTGCATAGGACCTCAGCAGCCAACACATCTACATACTGATACAGATGAGAAATCACTGCAGAAAGAGAGATTGGCATGGCTTGAAAATGACAATATAAAAGCTGCTTATTATCTCAGTAAGCTCTATAAAACGGTACACCTGATCATTATTGCCTATTCCAATTAGACATGAGCCCATCAACAGTAGATGCAGAATTAACGTTCCTTCCTTTGAGGTGGAAAAGATTTTTGCAGTATTTATCCTATCAGTTGCCAAATTAGCTGATGAAGAGCAGTTTAATGACATGCCAGTTCTGTTGTACCCATGATAATGTGTTTTGTCCTTTTTGATAACTTCAGGTATCTATCATTGTAAAGGAAAGAGGCAGTACAATTTTTCAGGTGAAAATACAGAATTAGCTCTTGGGTTGCTTAACAGGTTGTTTCAACTGTGCTAACTAAACCAGGGTTTTAATTAATTTTAGACTGTGGTTATGTGCATAAAGGCTTGTGTACTGGATACAGATCAATAACCATCATTTGAGATATGCATTTTAAACTAAAACTCACCATGTGGGTTATTTATTCTCATATATGTGTCATAAATGCAGATGTTTATTCCATAAAGAAACCATATTATCAAACAGTTTGATAAAAGATTGAGAAGAATTTATTGTGGCAAAAGGGTACTTTTGATCAGCAATCTCAAACTAATGCATTCAGACTCTACCTTGAAATAATAAGTGATTTTGATTATACACTGATAAACCATTCGATTACTTAAGACCAGGAGGGTATTGAAGTTTTCCCAAAGATGTGGTTAAAATGTGTCTCATGATATATAACCTCCCCCATCATTCCTATCTGATAATTTTCTTTTTCAATAATATACAGAACATGATTCACTATTAATACTTTTAACCTATGAAATAAATCATCAAAAAGGAAGTACTTATAATTTATTTCTATTTAGTTTAATTACATAAATTCTACTACCACTTTATCTTATAGCACTATTGGGTGATGAGTGGTCTATGTACCACACGAACATCAAGAAGGTATCTAAAGTAAAACTTCTGGTAAGAGACATTTGATAGCTCACTGATCATGATAAAGAACTAGATGACAGGAAGGTACTGGTTTACTTTTTGTAACTTTATTTTTTGAGAACAGTGTTTACTAGCTTTATTACTGTGACATATGTAAATAAGGAAGCAGAATTGATAAGAAATAGGCTAAAAAATAAGTTGTAAAACTCTTTAGAGAGGATCAAGGGAAGACAAGTGTTAGCAAACAAAGAGATTGCTCTAGTCTTATTTTAATTCCAAGCTGAATTGAGCTTGCTAACGATTTGGATAAAGACTTAGTTCTAGCTTTGTGTCAGAATGAACAGTTATTTGATGGTAAATTTTTTCTGATACCACCTGGTGATCAATTATAAGACCTCTTATTGAAGAAAAACACTAATATTTACTTAAAACCAACCATGACCATTATTTAGCATGAGTATTATATCACCTTTCTTTACAAAATTAAAAAGATGATAAGGCTCTATAACATCAACTCTACTGACACTATATTTGAAACACCAAAAGGATTAAAAGCCCACACGATTTTGCCATAGAAATGGATAAAGAATGATACACATATTCTGGGAAGTTATTACTTTGGAAGGGACAATACAGAAAGGATCCTGTCCCACGAAATTAACCAGAGAACTTGAGAGAAGTGAATTTTACCTGTCATTTTTCAAAGTATTAGGAGAAAGCATAATTAATTTCCCTGATTAAGTTTTTAAAACCATCACAATTTTTGTTACCTACTTTGTGTATATTATAATAAGCCATTTTTCTCCCATTTCTACTTATTGCCGTATTTTCCTGCCAACAAGGTGATAATGCTAAGTAGAAACAGAGGACTCCATTTGTAAATGGTGTCTACAATATTAGAGGCGTGACAGAGAAAATATCCTCAACATAAGGCAGTCATAGGGTCTAATCCTACCCAAAATATTTCTTCTAAAGAAATTGGTGGAGTATAGGAAAAGGAAGGCTGTGAAAGCTGTGAACTACTTCTCCGTAACTTATTTTGTGCCATCAGCAGTTCCATATCCAAGAACTCGCTGAGGATATGTAACCTGATATGCTCCACCTAAAAGCTTGCTCAGGAACTCATAAAGTTCATGAAGTAAAAAGGCACAGCTGAAAAACACCCAAATTGAAACTACATTTCCTTCATACATAAGAAGTACAAGAAACCTTGATAATTTTTATTTCCATATCCTGTGTTCTCCCATGTTTTCCGTGTATACTGCAATGTCCATTTTGTCCCTCAGGATGTTGTAAACAAACACAGTTAAGGATCTCTCTGTATTATATGCATGTAAAAGTCCTAGAGCAGTAGACAGTCTATTATTTGAGTATCAGCATGCTAGAAAATACAATGATACAGAAAAGACAGTGACGTAATGCTCTGTTTAATAGAACATTTTAATATATGAAGGAAATTTCTAATTAATAGAGTAACAGAAATATTGCAGGATCTGAAGTACTTGGCATCCTCAAACTCCTACAGTAAACAGCGATTATGTTTTGGAAAATGGAGGAAAAAGCAGAAACAATGTGGCAGATTTGGAATTCTTGTCAGTGACACTTAACAAAATCTAAACACATAGTTGTGTATATGTATGGTACATGCTGCAGAAGAAACCCATTCAGAAAGATATCTTCCCATAAATTTTCCCCCTCACTGCTCTGTCTAGGACTTGTATTATTAAGCAAAATTTAAATGGAAAAAAAAATGCAGTGTTTTACTCAGGGCATAATAGTACTTGTGAATTTTAGTAACATCAAGGTTGTGAAGTCTCTCTATATCAGCTACTAAGATGCCATAAAATGTTTTAGTAGGAGTGTAAAAGGGCCACAGACAGCCTGCAGGAGACCTGTGGTAACAACACTGTGAAATAAGGGGAGAAATCTAGTAATGAAAAAGAAATAAAATCCTTTTTAGCTGTTCCACTAGGAGAATTATTGTACAGGTATGTTTATGATGATGTTCAATAGAAAAGTTTGGAAATAAAATGACAACCTGCTGAAAGTATCAAAACCTCTCTTTTGGCTCTGGAGTCAGACAAAAGATATATGAAGCTACTAAGAAGAGACAATATTCTAAATAGCAGACTAATTTTTGAATTAAATTGCTATCACTTCTGTGTTTGCAAGCCCCATACAGTCCTTGGAGATTGACCTCATATAAAAGGTCCTGCATTTTTAACCAAATACTATAATTTATGAAGTGATAAATCAAAAAGTATTTGTAAAACACAAACATCTTTTTGAAGGAAAAGAACTTAGGGAGAACTGAGGATAAAATGGTAGTAACGTAATTTTCATCTTCTGCTAATCATGGTATCTAGATAACATGCTGAGTCACTAGTTCTTCATGTTGACTCTAGATTAAAAGTTTTCTTTATTCTTTTTTGGATATAGAGATTCCTACACAGAAGTTAGATGAGGCCAGAGAAAAGCATTGTTCCTGTGATCTGTGACACCTAGTTAGTGGGAACAATCTTGTGGATAAATTTTAGCCTTTGAAACACAGCATGCTGCAAAAAATGAAAGCAAATTCTGCTCCATTCTGATTAAATTCAATCATTGTCATAAATAAAAAGATGAGAAGAAAAGGAAATAATTTACTCACTAAAAAACTGCATTTATTTCTTCATTACACTTGCTTGGTAAGACTACTGTGCAGTATATAAAAATGAAACATGGAATCTCATTGATATTCTCTGGTGTTTGATCTCAGTAGGGTGTCTCTTTTTTCTCAGACATATAATCCACTTCTTACATACAAAATACAAATACTAGCATACAGTAAGACCCGCTTCCACAATCAAATGACAAATACAGCATCTTTAAACCACAATTTTGCAGCTCCAATATTGATTGAAACAGGGAAAGCTGATGTATTTATACAGGATGACATAGAATAGGATGACCTCATCATAAAAACTAGCTTAACATTTGAGTATAAGGCCACCTCCATCTTAGCTGCAGGAGCTACAGGGATGATTGCTATTTTCCTAAAGGCAGTTGCACACGTCCACCTCTCAAGCCTGTCAAGGTGCCTCTGGATGGCACCCCTTCCCCCCAGTGTGTCAACTGCAACATACAGCTTGTTGTCACCAGCAAACTTGCTGAGGTGCACTTGATCCCACTGTCCCTGTCACCAACAAAGATGTTAAACTCTCCCAGTCCCACCATGGACCCCCGAGAAATATCACTCGTCACTGGTCTCCATTTGGCCATTGAGCTGTTGACAGTGACTCTTTGAGTGTAACCATCCTGTCGCCTACATAGCCTCTGGCATAGTGTTGGACACTGGGATAAAAACCTAGAAAGCCTGTACTTGTAAGGAATAGCCCATGTTACATTAAAATTATATTTCAAATTTCCAGTTACATCTGTTCATGGCACAGTAAGCCTGACTACTAAGACCTGAAAGCCTTTGTCTCAGTCACTACAGTGGGAATAATTTACACTCTTTGCAGAGTATATTCAGAAGTGGAAATGAAAAATACTGCATAAGACTGAGAACTGTTCACTATCTACATTTCTACCTTATTTCTGGTCACATTCTAGCCTTATACAAGTTTCTCTCTTATGCCATGTTCTCTCTTTCTCTGTCTTTGAAAGAATGCCTATGAAAGACATCCTTGTAGCATCTTTTAAATACCTACGGCTGTTTTTATTATATAATGATATATATAAAATATATATTCTCAGCCAGGCAGTGAGAATTAGCACATAGATCTGAGTGAACTGATAAATTCAACAGGTTTCCAGAGCAGAAGGAAGGGAGCAGGTTAGACATTTTTGTTTCAGAACAGGAGGATGTCAGAAATTGAGCCATAGGGGACTTTTTATAGAGCTCCTATGAACAGGCATTTTTTTCCTTAAAGGTACTGAGAGCTCTTCCTCCTGATCTAATAGTTTGGTTTTTTTTTCCTCACTGTATGGAATGGTATGGATTAGAAAATAAAGAGTAGTCATCACTCCACAGATTTTAGTATTTGCTTTTCTAATAGCTGTTTAATTAATTTGTTTGTTTACTACATCCAGAACACATAAAAATGTTCAAGTCCTTTTGACAATTACATTAATTTTACTCTTGAACAGGAAGAGCTTTTGCAATTTTAAATAATCACTCTAATTCTTTTAATTGTATCAACTAAAGAGTCTTTTCTAATATGTCACAAAAGAACTCACACCTGTAGCTGATAAATACTGACTTCCAAGACATAATTTTTGTATGACTTCAAAAATACCTCATTCAGATAGGTGACAAAGCAATACAACCAGAGGTAAAGGAGTTCCGAAACTTTTGACAATGAAAACAGCACTTTTTTGAAAGAAATTAATATAATTTAAAAAAAAAAAAAATAAAAGACAGACTAACAAAGCAGAACAATCACTCTATAGAATGTATAGGGGAAAGAAAAGTACCAAAAAAGAGGCCTGATTCCACCAGATACAGAGCAGTTTAGACTAGTTCCTCGGTTCTTAAAATGATACTTAAATATTCTTAATGCTTTTTAAAAATGTGTTCTGAATGTCCTTTTTTCAGAAATTTTAGTAGTCATGTGTCTGTCCTTTACAGCAATGTTTATTTTTTCCTCAGTAACAGTCTAATACACAAGTAAGATGTAAATTAGCACTTTGAATTAGTTTTTTCTCCTAATGACTTACAAATAATTTACTCTTATTTTTTTTTCCTGCTACATGGACAGCGTCCCGTGTTGTGGTACTCTGAAAGAAAGGGTTTGTCTTTTATTTCAATTCACAATAATAACAAGTGTTTATCAGTGTCTCTTACAAAAGTCAGAAGCCAGTAACAGACCATGAATAAAAGTCTGTCAGACTTTTATCCCTTTTAAACAAGAAGTCTACATTTAATAGCTATCAGTTATTTGGACAAGTTAAGCTAAAGTTGTGGACAAACTAATCATGTCACAATAACTGTATTTACAGAACTTCTCTATCAAATGAATGCTGCTAACAGACCTCAGGTCAGGATTGCTCTACACAGCACACCTGGCAGCTGTTCAATTTTAACATATCAGACACATGACCCCTATTTCTTGAATGATTTGAATGTTTTGTGATCTCAGGAAAGAAAGATCGGAAGAGACTCTGTAATAAATAACTATATTTTGGGTTTGGAGATTTTTTCACTGTTTATCAACTGCTCAAAAAATTACCTGCTTGTAAGCCAATCAGTTCCCTTTGGATCTCTCAGGAATTCTCACCAGTCCTAAAGGGTTAAGTTTCAGAACTTAGTGTTAAGTCTAGTAAGACACATCACATTTGGAATTGTATGAACTCATTCAATAATCACCTGGGTAAAGATGTTAGCTTTTATTGAAATTAATGTAACATGTGGCAGATAATCATTAGTCTTCACTTACTTGGGATATTCAGTACTATATATAGAAAGTCAAAGATTATTTCAGTGATGGGGAATATTTAATTTGTTTTTAGATACCTTGTGGTGATTATAGACAAGATAGATGCTTTCAGGTATGCATTCAAGAGACTGGTTGCTCCTCAAGGTAAATTCCAACCATAATAAAAAATATCACAGTGGGGGTGGTTAAACATTGAAATTAGTTACTATGAAATTTCCACTCCTGGAGATACTAAAAATCAGCAAAAAGGACTGAACAACCGGACCTAGCTTCAGTCAGCCCTGCTGAGCTGGAGGTTGGACCAAGTAACCTGACAGCTCCTCCTAAATGTCCTAAATTTGCTTGCAGGGGGCAGAGCTTTAGGGCTGCGTGGGCATGGCTAAGTTACTGTTCTATAGCATGCACGTCATGGCTGGGTAGTGTGGTTGTAGGGAAGACAAAAGCAGCATACCCCTGGAATTGCACCATTCTGTTCCCTCTCTTGCTCAGGAAAGGCGCCAGCTGCGATAATGCTGCGGACTGTCAGCACCAACACTGTGGACTCTGTCTCTCCCCTAACGCCAATCACCTTCCTATTCCTCCAAGACGCAGTAAACACAGCTGAGAGTGGCTCCGAGATTTGACTCCCAGCAGTGGTGAACCAGAAGCAGCCAGAGGGAACAAAGCAGTGACGAACTGAGGTGAGAGGAGCCGAGCCCAAGCTGAGCATGAGCCCAGCAGAGTGGAGTGACCTGAGCAATCCAAAGCAGCAGCACTGTGTGAATCGAACCAGCAGAGCAGTCTGGAAAAGCAAGCAGAACAACGCAGATGCTCCAGCTTTCAGAGTTTTTTTCTCATGGTTTTCCATTATCCTAGACTCAGGGGCAGGGAACACTGGTGGCGGAGAGCAGCCGACATCTTGTCTTCCCTCAGGAACAGCGGTGTGTCCCTGCTGAGCTGCAGGCATGTCTGCCGTCTTGTCTTTGAACCGGCAGCCACGCAGAACTCAGTGAAGGTGTAAACACCTTCCGGGTCTAAAGCACCTTCTTCTCTGTATACTTTTGTTACTAATATAGTTGCTGTTACTGTGCAATTCTTATTCCATTGCTCTTTGCTTTCAGTAAACTGTTATCCCAATCCATAGTCGCTGCCTTTCTCCCTTTGTCACAGGAGGGGGAGGGAGGAAGGAGACTGTTTTACCTGGAGTTTAAATCCCAGCAGGTGTTAAACCAGTACACTCTATCAGTCTGTAATAAACATTCTCAGACTACAAGCAATATTGCTTATAAAAGCAGCAATTGTGATATACCAGTGCCTTCCTCCACTTATGTTCTTAATTAAATTTTAGTCCTGGAAATCATAGAGCACTGACCTTAACAGGTCATCTATTCCATCTTCTCACTCCACAGAAAGAATGTGATTTGTACCGTGGTTCTGATGATTTTGACTGTGATTTCGAAGGCAATGGCAGAGACTTCACAACTGCTTAGGAAACGTATCTGTTTGTTTCCCCATTCGTACTATTAGAAGGTTTATTTACTTTAATCTGCTTTGCTTGAATTTAAGCCTATAATGTGTTTATCTACTCATTCTGGACAAGATGAATAAAAAATTACGACAAATAAAAACCTATTCCTTTCAGGAGCCTTACTCACAAAGTAACGAAAATTCAATTTGCTCTTCCTTTAATTTTAAGTCATGCTTTTCTCAAATCTGATTATATTATTTGCTTTACCCTTTTTATACTTCTCACAGATATTAAAAAGATTTCCCTTTATCAAGTAATAAAGGGTGTGGAGAGCCTGAGCAACCTGACCAGTGCAAGCTCACAGCTTGCCCTAAAATCAGCTGCCCTTAGGTCCATCAGGGAGCGTAATACAGGTATTGCCAATCTGGGGTTTGCAAAAGAAACAGAGAAGGAATTCTCCCTACCCGTAAAAACTGAGAAACACAGGGGCTTATTTGCTACAAGGGTAGAGAACATAATGTGATGCCAGAGAAAGAACATTCTAGAATTGTTTTAAAGAAACTGTGGCCACGTGTCAGATTTGTTATGAGATGTTTAGGAGAAGGACCCATGGAAAGGGAAGAGATGGGTCAGTGTACTGGGGAGGAAGAAGAACACGAAAAGACGCAAAAAGCTCCCTTGTAGGGGCTTATATAAGAAAACTGTTTAACATAGATTATTGATTTGTTAACCAGATTTACAGACAGGAATACTAAGCAATGGATTTTAAAGCCAGGCTGGAAGTAATTTCAGAAAATATGCACACATCTGAAAGCAGATAAGCCTTTTATTTTTATTTTTTTTAATTAGTAGGAGAAAAACAGATGTAGAAATGTTTCAGTTGAACATGAGGAACTTCAAATTCATATGATGAAAAATTAGAGTAACAGCAGAAAATTCAACACATTCTACTCTAAAAGCAGTGTCCAGTCTTACAGTTTCAAGTCACAACCAGTCAACCTAGAATTGCCATATTATTTGAACTCCAGTAATATTTGAAGCTAAAATTCTTGGACTTTGAATCTACCTTGATATTAAACAAAGAGAAAATGTTAAAAAATTGCACAATTCCAAACATATGGCAACATGCTTACTGTTATTATTAAGTAAGTAATGAAACAACTTCATGAGTCTTATAGAAGGATTCAGGGGTGGAAGAAGAAAATAAAAAAGATGAGAGAAGCAAATCTGAATTTTTAATATTATTATTTTTTTAAACCTGAAAGTGTTAGCATTTAGTTTATAATAGTTTGTAGCTATTTTATCAGCTCTTTGCTTAGAATGTTTCTGTAGGGATTGAATTTAGCACTCATTTATTTTAATTGAACATTAACTTATTATAGCCTTATCAGAGTTTTAATAAAATTATTACAGTGTGTTAAGTAACATCACTATCCAATGAAAGCATAAACATGTGCTTCACTTTAATTTTCATGGTTTTAACCACATGGTGATCTGGGAACCCTTCATGAATCATGAAAGAAATTAATGCAGTGAAAATTGTGCAACTGAACCAAAGGACTTTGTTAAATTTAAGGCACTGACTTTTTGTTTTCTTTTAAAATATCCTTATTTTCTCCAAGTATTTAACACTTTAGGCAAAAGACAGATGGATTAGATACTTAATTTTGCAATAATTTGGTTTGTATCCCCGAATAAGCTATGAAAGACAGGACATGACCTTCATGATATTTTGAATTTACAAGTTTGGAGGCCTTATGCTCTAATTTCAAATTAATTTGTCTACATAAATCAAGTACTGAAAGTCAAGGTTTTTTTCTCACTGCTAAAACTGTTTGGCACTCAAGTGTTTTCTCTCCATATGTTAAATAAATAAAAACTAGCATGTCTCTTGTATAGCTAAATTCTGGAAATGGTAATATTCAAAACTACATTTAGAACAGATTTAGAAAAAAAGTTTAGTGGAATCTTCTTCAATGTTTTACTTATATTTACTGCAGTTGCTTCAGCTAATATTTTATGTGGTTTTCTGTTACGCCTATGAGCACATGGATAACAGATACTTCTGTATACTCGTGGTATGAATATGTAATTTTTCCCTGTTTGATGCCATTCATTTATATGGTAAAAGTATGAGCTACCTCATCTCTTTCTTTGCTCTTCAGACCTGATCCAGGGGAATGAATCAGAAGTTGCAGGCACACTTAAATGCCACAGCATACAGTGTTTTGGGAGATTTACTGGATCAGGCACAACGATGTTGGAACACAGCTGTACTGTTGTAAGGATCATCCTGGCCATGAAAAAAATGCAGCTTTTATTATGTATCAGGCCATGCCTGTCATGGTTTGATACAGATTTTAAACACCAAACCCCACAAGATCTGTTATTTTGCATAAGGGGGAATAAGGAATATTGAGGGAAACTGGAAAACTTCAGGCAAAACAGGTTCAGACTTAAACAATTGCTGTATAAAGAAAAGTTTATTGCTAACAGAATTAAAAATAAAAAGAAATAATAAGAAATAAAAGCAAACCCCCCTTTCTTCCCACACCCCCTCTTTCCTTCTCACTTGCACAAAGGATAACAAAACATGGGACTTGGTCAGTGTTACAGTTCTTAAAAGTCTCTTTCTTATGCTTAAGGAGAAGGGTTTCTTCTGCGATGCTGTGGAATTCTTCGCAACTCAGCAATCTGCCCAGTAATTTGCTGCTGTGAAAAATAAACCTCTCCCATGAAAATCTCACAATCCTTTCTACACTGCCAGTCATGGGCCATCATATGGGGTTATTAGTCCTTTTTAAAGATTAATTATTTTTGCCTGAAAACAAAGGCTCTCTGCTTCAAAATCTCTAAAAGCCTCTTCACAACTATGTAACCTGGCATAGGCATTTCTTATTTTCACAGGCGTGGATTTCTCATTTTCCCATGTACTTTAAAATGGATTAAAGAGACACAAACAGTATGCGATATTACAGTTTTTATCCTGGCTTCCAAGAAGCATTTTTAAATTACGCACCAAAGCGCCTCTTCTCCCCTTTTCCCGCCGCCATTTTCAGCTTCATCCCAAGTGACTTACTTTCTCTTTCTTTCTGACCTTAGAGCCACCATGTTTTCTCCTTATGTGACTTGTTTTACTTTTCTTTTCTTGCTGACTTGGTAGAAAAGGTGTCCTCATCTCCTGCAAATGATGTTCCTTTCTTTCGGCGTGAGCTGTGCTGGCTGCAAAGAGGAGGCTACGCTGGCTTCCGCTGGGTCTGTGCGGGGCTGTGTCAGCTGTGTGGAATGGGAGAGGAAGCCTCTCCAGTCCCCAGAAGCTGTGTCATATCCTCTCAGCTTCATGGCATCTTATGGCTGTTTCTTAGCTGCCTGCGATGGCTTCTCTGCCAGCTTGGCCGGTGGCCAGCACCATGGGGGAAGGGTGAGGCCTGGGTCCACTCTGAGAGAGGGAGCTCAATGCCCATTCCTCCCCCCACCTTCCTCTGGAAAAGCTGGAACAAAAGAGAACTTCCCACACTTGTGCTTCCTTTAAATATGGAGAATCGCGAGAAGTGCTATTGGATCAGCAACTTGCCCATCAAATAAGTCTCAACCTACTACAACGGCAAAGAGCAGATTCATAACAGAACCCCCTAAATCACACTTGGGTTTGGGTTAATGGTGAGCTTGATGTGATTTAGGGTACAACAGAGTTTAAATTTCTATGACTACTTTTTTTTTTTTTTTAGTTTACTACAGCTCACATAGTTTCGTGTCAGTATATACAAACTACCTCTGTTACCTTAATCAGACGGAGCACAGAGTAATTGGATGGTCAGATACAAAGATAGGAGGATTGGCTTAGCNTGTACTATTGCATTTATTTCAATTTTCCTAATTAATTGTAGTTCATACTTGTAATCTCTCACTGGTTTGCTATCAAACTAGTACAAGGACTCCAAAAAACCCCACAAAAAGCAGCTACACAACTTTCTAAAGAGAACACACAGAGCTCATGATTGCAAACAGATGGGATGCTTCTCATGGTCTTTCTCATTTCACATGCATAACAGGATCAGCCTTATTTTGTGTTTGCTTAGAACATTTATTTATAGCAAATTAGAGCTTTTGCAGAGATTGTCAGTGTTGTTCTTGGGTGTTATTTTCTGTAAATTGGAAAGTTGTATGTAATCTCATCATACTTATGTTACTTGGAGTTTAGTGGCTTTTGCTAGAACAATCTTGCATAATATGGCAAACAGGATATTGGACTGAGTGGGCCATGTGATGGATTCAGTTATGCTGTATTTAATCTTTTGTTAAGAAAAAATCAATCCTTTGCATTTTCATTTACTTCAAGTGCTCGCACTTCTAACATTTATTTTGCAAATCAAGAGAAGACAACATTTAATTCTGACATATTCTGGGTTTGACATTGGTTTTATTTAAATTCTGTTCTGTCAAAAAAAAAAAGGTCACAATTGTTTATCTTTCCTTTTTGTTTTGAGATGAATGCAAACAGGAGACATGAGGGTTTTGCCATATTTCTTTTTGCGACTTGTGAATAGAAGAGTGACAAAGGATTCTTTCATGCATTAATGTGAAACTGGACCAATTAGAGCCATACACATAGAACATTCCTGACAGAAATGTCTCATTCACCAACAGCATAAGTGTTCCAGTTGAAATAGCTGAAGTTGAGGATGATGCCTAATTTACTCTGACAGAGTTGATGATTTATCTGAAAACAAATTTTATCAAACCTGCAGACTTCTCTCCTTAATTACATTTTAGTAAACAAGCACAACAAGGTCCTATGAATACTAAGAGCTTTCAAGATATTCAGCAGAGATTCTGAAAAAGGACAATAATAAATGGTTTTCACATAAATTAAGGGAGGTGAAGGTATCCAGAATTAAAAATAAATAAAGCAAAACAAGTACTTTTTTTTTTTGTCTGACTTGGTTGAGAGGAATTGATGTAAAAGGACAAATCAGTCACAAAATACTTAAAAATAGTTAAATTGGGTAAAGTTAGGCTTGTAACAGTTAACTGTTTATTTCAAACTTCGTTATTTATTGCTCCTTTATGAGGTAATTTAAATGTTCCATTGGAAAAAAAAATATTCAGAACTGAGCTCTGAAATCCATGAGAGATTTGCTTGAATGATGAAAAAAAGATTTCAAATTTATTAGATTTTTGCTGAAAAATACCTATACTATCTTTCTCTGTGTTTTTAAGAAAACATCTTTATAAATTTTTCTTGTCAGTAGAGTAGAGATAACATATATTTCACAATATTAAAGTAATGTCAGAACACAGAGTGGAAGTGTCATAGGCTTAAAAATCTGATAGTAACTATGCTAATAGTGATAAGGGTCATAGAGACATTTAAACAAATTGATAGGATATACCCAGAAATTAATGAGTCCTATATTTAGGAAATTAAAAATTCAGGTGTTCTGACAGGTTTCAGCCATATATTTTAAATTAGGTCTCAAAATTTATAGTAGTAGTGGAATCTGAATGATTCAAACAGGAATAAAAATCAAATGCACCTTTTCAATCAAGTTTGCAGGTTAAAGAACTGCAAAAACCATTAATGCTTTCATTAGTGATTCTGTCATTCTTTCTCAAATGTCATTGCAGCATGTATTTGCCTATTTTCATCAACAGTGTTTCTGAACAAGGTTTATCATTATGAATCTCACACAAGCAAAGGTTCTTTACGCATTTTCTGTGTAAGAATATTTTCTTAATAGTTTGAAAAGTTCTGAATTATTAAGCAATTCAATAACCATTTGACTAATACATATAAATTCTTGGATTGAAAACTCAATCCCTACCTGTTAAACTATTCCTTTATCAGCATATAAGCACACTTGTTTCTCTTAAGAAATTACCTTGACTTGTAATATCTTCATGACACTAGATTTCCCTAAGTGACTGTCATATTTTTGAAAGCTTTCTGCTAGATCAAAGTACAAGATAAAACTGGAATTACATCAATGAAATGAACTATTCATATGGAACTAATCTTTTCAGTAAAATCTTCATGAATAAAACCTCTCTTTAAAAGCCTTGTGAAAAAAATATATTAATTTTTTTGTTAAAATTTGACAAGGTTTATGCTGTGAACACATATAGTCTCCTTTTGCAACTTACGATAAATGTAAAAATGGTCTAAATATAAGCAAATAAAACTTTTGTTCCTAATATATGCTTAGAAGACTTGGAAGCTGGCACATATAATGATATCAAAGATTTCTGCTCAATAGATAAAAGGAAGAAGTACCACTGAAAGCAAACACAATGTTGTCAGAACTCCTTACAGTAAACTTCCAATTTTTTTGCCTTCATTGTGCAGACCAGGTGCTATTATTTTTATTCATGATTTTTTCTAACATGGCATAACAAGCCGTGATATTTTTAAAACTCCTTGCAATGCTTTTCATTACAGTAGATGGGAAACACTGACATTTTAATTTCATTTAATATGCCTATTAACAGATCCGTGTGACAATCCACATGAACATCTGACTCCCAGTCATTTCACAGTTTAACTGTACGCTAATTTTACTTGAGATTATCCTTTAACGCTGCAGATACAACCAGATACTGAAGACTTGCTTGCTTTTATGGAAAATAAGTTAAATGTTATAAACATTATTTTGACATAGTCTTCTGTAATATTTTATGTCATATAAGTTACTTGACAGTAGTCAGTATGTTTTACCTTGGTCTATAAATCTGTTATCATTCTTGTGCATGCAGAATTGTAGCTACAAATGCTGTATTCACAATTATTTCCATTTACATCTATATTTCCATCCACTTACTAAAGAGTATAAATCATCTGCTTGTAAATCACAGTAGGAAAATTAACTGTAGTTCATATGCAAAACTGAGAAAACAGTCACACTGTCACTCTTTAACCAGCCAGTATTTGGGAATAAATTTAGGGAGAAAAAATTATTAATTTTAAAGGCAGATACCTCACTGAAATGTCTGATTTAGATGAATTCTTCTTGTAATTCACATTTAGTGAATGGAGAGTTCTACCTGTAGTCATTCAGAAAGCTACTTGAGCATCTAATTTCTCTGTTCTCTGAAGGGATCCTCCATTATACAACAAAGAAAGGCTAGGATTAATTATCTGAAAGCAGTATGATGGTAATTTTCTCCTTTTGTGCCTGCTTAGTCCAAAGCCATAATAAAGTAAATGTTTTACTATTTTGCTATACATTCATAAATCTGGAATGACGAAGGGTGTTTGGTAGGTATCATGTATATATATGTTTATAGCAATCAAAACAGGTAAGAATTACCATATAATTCCACACAGAGCTCTCTTAGCCTGTCCTCGTAGGAGTGATGTTACAGTCCCTTAAATATCATTATGGCGCTCTCCAGTATGTCCGTGTGTCCCTGGCACTGAGGGGCCCAGAACTGGACACAGTGCTCCAAGCATGGCACCACCATTGCTGGGAGGTTACAAGGGAAGGACCATCCTCTTTAACCTGCTGCTAATGCTTTGCTCTATGCAGCCTATTCATTTCTTCCCAACCAGAAAACAGGAAACTATCTTCTTATTATTCATAATGTTCCAAAAGTAAACAGTAAAGTATCAACCTTACTAATTTCATATACAAACTCTTTAGAACACTTGATAGTTTGAAAACATTGGCAAGAGAACTAAATACTGCAACAAATTTCACAAATAATTTTCAGCAACTTTAAATATTATCCACATTCTTCAGTACAGAAAAGTAAAAGCTCAAAAAAACCCCTCAAGATTAATAAACTGACAATGTCATTATAATTCTCAGAATAGGAAAGTTTAATGAGTATAGTGTTTTAAACAGCATAAATAAAACTTAATGTTTTCCTTGCATTAAAAAAATAGATAAAACTGTTTATAGAGTCTCTTTCCTTTGCCTTTCTCACCTCCTCTTTTTAAAATTCTTAAAATATTTGAAGATATTTAGTTACCATTGGTGTGTGTACAGCAATGATCACACAACCTTAAACAATAATCTAACTTTCTGTTGTGAGACTTCGATGTTTTGTTTGCAGCAATAACTTTCATTTTGACAGAAACTAAGAAAAACATTACAGACTAAGCAACCCATTCTCTAAAAAGCAATATAAAACACACTAGGATCCTAAAAAAAACCCATTAGGTTCTCAGAATTGACAACCACTGCAAGTATGGTTTTCAGAATACATATTATTATTCAAATAAAGCTCTGTATTTGTCACCGTACTTGCCCTATTTTAAATCTCAGTCCACAAACGCAGACTGCTTTGCAGCTCTAAGCTTTTCACCTGGAATGGCTTATGCTGTGCAGTGCTCCAAAATGCTCCATAGCAATGAATACAAAACTAAATGTAAAGGCATTCACTGCTTGAAGCTCAGAAATGGAGTAAGTACAAGTCCTGAAAAGCTGGAGCAGTTCTGACTTTATTAGTAAGCAGTGACAGAAACTTACTGTATGCTAACTACAAAAAAACCCACAACCCACTATGTTTTATAACTTACTCACTTGAGTAAGTGGACCAAATGAATCCCAGAGACAGCAAGACAGATTGACAGTGTTCAGTATTTTCAGCTGAGTTGTGATTTCTGATTGCAGTTGCTGAGCTTTGTATTCTGTTAACATATTTTCATAATTTTTATTGACCAATTCACATACACAGAGGAGCTGTCCCCTGTTTTTCAGTCTCAGAAATACCCTTTTCTCCCAGTACACTCCATAATGAAGCAGCAGTTTTGTTTATATCTAGTCAAAGGAGAAGAGCATAGCTACCTAAATCAATGACAAAATTTACCATATATGCCACAGGAGACTAAGGATGGATTTTAATTTCAAATTATGAAACCTGAATTTCTGTAACTAATGTAGGCAAGTCAGCTTCTAAACTTAAATGATGATTTAGCCAGAACAGCCTAGAAAGGCATGTAGCTCAATTTGAAGCAGACACCTTAGGTGGTATTCAGCTGATTAAACACTGACATGTATCACCATTTGAGATACCATGGGGTGTGGTTATGCATTTTCCTCCAAATGGTTCGTTCTGTTTCCCCCCCTTTTAAATGTATTGCATATCCCAAGTTGTAACTGTCTATCATCCCTTCCTCGGTGCTNCCCCCCGGGCACGGGGCCAAAGAGAAATAAACGCATTGCAACAATGGGGCATAAAAGACATGTACAAAGAGCTGAAACATCAACTCTTGCTATAAATTGAAGATCCTAAGCGACTTATGACAGCGATACAACCAAATGTCTCCGGATTCTATCTGAACTGGTTCACATGCAGTCAGTTCAACAGCTTATTCATAATTGTGTCTGCATCTATTTTCATTGAGGATAATGGCTCACAAAGAGTCAGCAGCTGATGAATCATCAGCAAAAACTCAGTTTGTACAACTGGTGGAGATTATTAGTAGCCTAGATGAAGAGCTCGTGAGCATATAAAAGCCTGGAAATAGCTGACAAATATCTGCCTGTTACACCACTCTTGGATCTCTTGATGCCGTTGCTTCACCTGCCATAACTAGACTCTAGTCCACTTGTGAGAGCATATCATTGCATGAATAAGCAGATTTTCTAATGTTCGTTTTTGCTGTTGCCTGCTGTTTATCCTTTTGTCCACCTCTGCATTCCCCACCTTCTGCTTCTCCCTTAGCTCCTAGCCGGAGAACAGGCATTGGGTCTAACCGCACTGTGCACACTGCGCAGTCACGGGAATGCAGAGAGCACCACAGGCAGCTCAGAGCTAATCCTGGCTCACCTCCTGAGAGTGCCTGTTCTAGCCTGGAGATTTGACATGATCAAACAGGCAGACTGAGCCAGAGCCAGCCACTCCAGCCAGTCATAACCTGGAGAAATTAATAATTTTTGCTATCCTTTATGATGGCTGCTTTTCACTGGGTTTTTGGATAGTGCATACTTCAACTCCTTACACACTTTGATGTATAAAATTCCTTTAAGAACCAAACAAAACAAAAAAAAAAAGGCTCTGGTCTGCATGAAATAAATCGAACATACAAAAAACATCCTGCAGTTATTCTGCCTCTCATTTCTTTGATTATTACAGCTGTTACAAAAATTTGTAAGATCCTTTTTTCCACATTGAATTGCAGTGCAAAACAAATCCTTTCTGGGAGCACTCTATTTCAGTGGGACACTTACTTTAATAATACTGACATCGTTTTGCTTTCTATTTTGTTGTTGTTGTTGTTTTTACTTCAGAGACCTTTTTTCCCCATACTCTTCTTACACACAGCTTGGAGAAATTCTTCTGAATTACAGACCATCAGCGGAAAACAATCTGAAGAAGCTGACATAGGTTAAAAGCTCACTAATCAGCTGTCGACATGTAATCTGCTATCACTGTCCTATCTCTTCCTGAAGTGCATAAAATACTAGATTAAAAACTAAATGCACATTGCTTCTATTTTATTACGACTCTCACTAAATATCAGGCCCTTTTTGAAACATCTGTTTTTCCACAAGCTTGTTGTCTACTGTCATCTGAAATATATTATTACAGAAGCCAAATTCATTTTCATTCCTTTCAAGTGAAGTCAAATATGTGCCAATTAAAAGATATAGACTAGGGAGATAAAAGCTTGAGATGTTTTCAAATGGCTCTTCAACCACATTTGGAGCTTGCTATGGTGAACATTTACCTGTAGTGTAAAGGAAACAGGATTCAGCATTCCTTTCTGTATGAGAAAGAATACCTTTTAAAAAGGAAGTAACAATACTAGCCACTTTATTTTCAGCATTGTTAGGTACATTTTTATTTCTGATACTTGCTCTTGATGTTTTTCACACTAATCCTTGATAAATTAAATCTAATGAGAGAGCTGTAACATAGGAGAAGTTCTATTATATATTTCACTTTATGTTAACAATAGGTGGAATTTTCATAATCTTGTTAAATTATTGTTTTCCAAAATGCATGGCCTGGATAAATGACACTGAACAAAAAATTAAAATTTATTTAATTTTCTTGCTTTGCTTTCAACTAATACAGTAGCTAAAAATATCATCATTAAATCTTAAAATATTTGCACTTTTGGTTTTTTGATGGTATTATTTATTTTTTTTAATATATCCATGTATGTAGTGTTCTGTGTAAAAACAAGGTGATTAATAATATGTTCAAGATGTTTCTGTAGTCAGTATGTTTCTGTAGTCAAAGGAAGAGTATGATACTTAACTCCTATGTGGTCACTGATGAACACTAGGAAATATTGAGTTCTCATGCATAAATCAGATGTGAGTAAAAAGGAAAAGTAGAAAGGAATTCATTCAAAATAGTGTGATACAGAAGGTGTTTTTATTCCTGTGAGTGAAAGCAACTTGAGTTCAAGTGTTTTTTTTTAAATAACTATTTTGATTTCAGAAGCTGACATTCTCATTTCTCTCACATTCTGTGCATAAAACTGATTTAGATAATTTGAGAAAATATTACAATAGAATGTTTAAATGTTATTTATAAAATAAGGGAGGTATTCTACTTATTTTTAGCGCCTAACTTATAAAGTCTGCTACTGACAGTGACTCAGAATCTGGGAATTTCCCTGTTTTGACAATGAGGGAAACAGAAGTAAAAATAACCTTTAAATTTAAACTTAAATTAGATGCCTAAACTTAGCTCCTAATTATTAATATTTCTCAGAATTATGAACAGTCAATATACTTAGAATATATTTACAATTTATGGAGAACATTCTGCTCAGTTTTATGGCTATTTCTGTTCACCTTATTTAGTCTGCTCCATGATTAGTCACTGGAGAAATTAACAGTGTGAGTAAAATCTTTTAGTGATTGTATCATTCCCAGTGATATCTCACAGTGATAGCAAAAATCAGTAAACAGACATGTAAAACAAATACCTCTGCTTTTTTTGTCTGAGTCATACTCCTATTTATACAAATGTTCAAGGAGTCATACATTTGTGTTTGTAAAAGTTCCTGAGATAATTTCTTTTCAGACAGCATTATATTTATTGCAGGTACCAGCATATAGAAAGATTTAAATTTTTCATATTTTAGGATTCTACATTTGGGAATTATAGTCTGTGAACAACATGACCTAATCACTTCTTCTGGAAACAGAAAAAGAAAAAAAAGAAAGGAAAAAAAAAAAAAAAAAAAGAACAACATGGCTTAAATTAAAATGGATAAAGCAGGTATAGGATGCACTTTCAGGCGCTTTTATTTTTCTATGGTTTTGGTCAACTCTGTTGGAGTTCCATCTTCATGGCACAATTTGTTTTGCATGCTATCCTTTGGCTGATACAGAATAGCCCGAAGGAGTAAATCTCTGGTGCAAATATATATATTGTCACTGCAAGTTATCTCTCAGCATTTCTCACAAGCCTGCTGTAACGCAATCTGTCTTCAGGTCAGCTGGACACTGCTTCTCCTAAGCACTGCATCAGTCTTTCTACCATTCTGTGATTTTTTAAACCTAAACCATAAGACTAACAGCCATGAAAAAATGTATGGGACAGGTGGTACCGCTCTCTGCATTCAGTCAGGAAGAAAAGGCTCATTGCAAAAAGGGAATTATGGCCAGTATTTCAGAGGGGCCAAATCTGTTCTTTGTACCTGTACCTGTGCCTTGTATGGTAACACTTTTAGGAATTTATGTAATCACAAAGATGAAGAGACATGTTAGTTGTGGTCTGACAGCAAGTTTACTCATGCACAGGCATAACCTTCTATGGTAAAATCCAAAGAGAAGATCTGTCAGAGTGCGTGGAGAGAAACTTTCCAATCTCCTCTCCCCAAGTGCTCATTCACATTTTTTGTAAGAAAAACTGTAAGACCTAGAGATAAAAATAGGCTTTTCAAATCTTGGGGATTATTTGAAATAAAAACCAATTATTTATGGTTCTGACAGTGACATGGTGCTATCAACCCAAAATTTAAAAAGAAAAAAACCCAAACCTGTATATTAACACGTAACTTAGGAGATGTTCTCTTTTAGAATAAAAAAGAAAAGAATATCCTAGTGATTCAGGAGAAGCTTAAGTTATGCCTTGAAAATACAAACGGTATTTTCCATAACTGCTGCTTTCAACATTTCAATTCTTTACCACTTCTCCCCTCTTTCCCTTGTCTGGTCCCAGTTTCCCAATTTTTCGTTAATTTACAGTTTTACTGGCTTCTATTATGTCTGTTCTCTGCCATCTAATTTCCAGACTAAAAAGTTTCTCTCTCCAAGCTTACTCATTTGTTATGTGAAAGCATTCAATTTCTTTTCTCTTCAAATTATTTGGAAAAAAGTACATTAATATGATTTTCAGTATTCTTTGGAGTCAATGGAAGGGTGTGCTACTTTTTCCCTTGCTATTTTGGTTAAGAACTCTACGTATTACATACTCTAGGTATTTTGAGGAGGAAATGTATTTTCTTTTGGAAGACATGATGCCAGAGAATCAAGTTTGGGTTTTTTAATATAGATTTTAATTTGGTGCTGCTTATTCATTAGATTAAGTTTAAAAATTGTTCAAAATAATTTTTATGCTGTATCACAATTAAAATGAATTACTGAAACCATAGTTTAAAGACAAATGCTTTTAGACAAAAGTACCAATTTATTTATTTTTTGTATTATAGACATAATTTGTATCTAGAACTGAGATTCACTCAATGTGTAACTACTTTAGAAGCAATTTCTAAATAAAAAAGGCACAAAATTTAGACTAAAGGACCTGCATATATATATAATGATGCAGATACGTAAAAATAATAAGTAGATAGAAATATATAAAAAGATTGCATATTTATTTAATTTTACCAGTTTCATACTACTGGAGATTAAGTAACATTTATATTATTTTATACTGCTTCTAACACTGCAATAAGCTTTTAAAACCAAACAGAAAATGAAGAGACACTACATAAATTAAGGATTCTATTGGGTATCTTTCAAAGACATTATGCTAATTTTCCCAAGAAGAAAGACAGAGAAGGATGTGCAAGACTGAAAACATCAGTTCAAATAAATGATTGCCCTGACACATAAAACTTCAAGCAAAATTACATATTCACAACTAAGGAAGGATGTTTAAGGAGTAATGATACTCATGTAAGATTTAGAAAGCCCTAGGTGAACTTCCTCTTCTGAAAGATTGCATTAGTAGAACAGCTACATAAATTTGAAGCCCGATTAAAAAACAAGGAAAAAGGAATGAAGCACCCAAAGCGTGCTTCAGTGGAATTTAAATACTCAATGCCCAAACTCTATTATTAAAAATCTGTGTAAACTAACGCTGACCACTGAGGAGCGAAAAAGGTTCTTATTTATATATTTCATTAGTTGTTTATTTTACTTGAGTGTTCAGCTGACATTCTTCTCCTGCATGTGCCTTCAGTTCTGAAAACCAATTAACATTTTGGCACTCCGATCATTCAGTAGTGATCCAAAAGCTCGTTGTTCTATCATTTAGGTCCTACTTGTGTAGGAACTCCAGTTAGAGACACAGCTTTCCTTCAAAGCATGGATACAGGAAGACATGGCTGCTTATATGCAACAACACTGTGATGTAGCAAATCTGAATAAATTCTCTTTTGTGCCTGAGGGAAACCTAAATGTGCAATCTCCTCCAGAATATTTTAACTGTTTTGATGTAAGGACACTTTCAACCTTTCCTGATGATTTTTTATGAATTTATAAAGAACTCAAGTTTATTTGGTTAAAAATAGACATAAAGCAAGACTGTAACCTAGCAAAGCCAAAAATAGGATTGACTTTTGAGTCCATTCTCCACAGTCTCTTTAGACCTTTTACAAGAGACAGGCTTTGAATGAAACACCTAAGCAATTTCAAAAACTCTGGAGAGACCTAAATATAAAGCATAACTTCTAGATATGAGATAAATAACAGTAGGAAGCTGACCTACTGATTAGGTTAAATGAATATTTCTACAAATAAGTCTTCTCCGAGGCTGTTCTGAAAATCTCACTTGGTCAACATGATGGCAAGAAAAAGACACAGGAAAAGTCTTTTGTCCAGATTGGTGGGTAGTGGCCACTGGAAATCCCAGTATAAATCCAGTAAGTTCTTTTTAGTAAAGAAAATATGGTTTGGGGGTTTTTTTGGGTTTTTTTGTTTGTTAGTTTTTTCTTTAAATAAGTTACAGTTGACTGAATTTATTAAGGATTTTGACAGCCTAGATTGATTTTAAGAACATTTCTAACTTGCAGGTTTTTTGTTGATGTTGGGATTTACTACATAAACAAATACCAGCATTGCAATCTGGATTTAGTCAATGTAATGAATGTGCTAAGGAACTGATGCTGTATCTTGAACAATATCCAAAGTTGAAGAAAGAATCAGACATCAGTTAGATATGTTGGATGTGTCTAACTTTAGAATGTAAAACCACAGAAGATCCTATTTGAAATTCTAGACATAGCCTTAATTTACTTGCAATTATTCTCTTACAGATCTGTAAAATTGTAATTAATGCTCCCAGTCTTTTAGAGATATCTTATTTTAATGTAATTTTCTTCCTAATAGATGGACAAAAGATCATTTACTCTGTATCGTTGTACATACTAAAAAATATCCAATATCTGCTACAAGCAGCCAACTTATTCTGTACTTGAAGCTTTTGCAACACATCTGTCTCCTCAAGCATAATTTCACCAGTAACTTAAAATGCCTTATAAAACCAATATTTAAAAATAATAAAAGTTAATACCAAAATACATTTAATAATACTGAAGCCAAAGTGGGTATTAGTAAATTGCCACTAAATTGTTCAGTGTAATTGAGCACTTTAATGATAATTACGCCGTTCAGTCTTTGTCTACCTTAACATTTAAGTATGCTAGAAATGTTTGGAATGCAGGATGTTTCACTTTTTGATGACCATAGGCATATTAAAGTTAGATGCTTGCCAGAATTAGTTAACTCGGCTTCCTCTGTGTGAAAGGAGACAGGGAGGAAGTATTTGCCCCAATGTCCCCACACAGCTGTTAGAAGGAAATGTCTTTTGCTCAATTTGAGATTTAGGTACCTAAGTGGAGTTTTCTGCATGCAGGTAGTCTATGAAGAGGTGCTTAAGATCCTATTTGCATCTAGGGAAGATCTAGGGCTCATTTCCATTCCCTAGATATCCTTAAGCATTACGGAACACTTATATATTTTAGGCTATCCAAAACTTCCACATGCAGTGACATGGAGACCTTTGGAGCTCTGTGACCTTCTGGATCATCAGCCTCCTTGCAGCTATGTGTCAGCAAATAAATCAACCTGTTAGTGTCATTTTCAGAAGACTGAATTATCCCTGAGAGGCTGCAGTAGCCACTCCAGTGAGCTCAGAGGTCTTCCATATGTCTAAGCAATGTACATAGGTAGCAAATAAAATGCCAGTAGATGGCAATATATCCCAAGATCTTAAATAGTGATTTGCATTAAGAAATACCAAAATCAAGCACTCAGTGAACCACTTAGTTACTGCAAGTCTTCTCTGCATGGAATTTTATTTGCTTATTTTCAGGATTCAAGAACCTTTAAGCTGAGATATTCTCTGTATTGATTGAAACAAAAACTTTCCCTGAAGAGTTGAGCTTAAAGTACTGGACACACTCAGTATTATTTTCAGCTTCCTGACTGTTCAGGTACCTGTTTCACAGCTCTGCCTAACCCAATTTCAAGAAAGTGATACCTACCACGGAGACTTCTTTGATCAAACTTCTCAGACCTTGCTGAACCTACATGGATCTGGATGTAAATGTCTTTGAGTATGCATTTCTGTTTCCCAGAAGAGACCAGCTACAGGCATAAAAAATAACTGAATTATGTAGAAGCCGCAAATGTAGGCTCCAGTTTTTCCTATTCCTTGACTTTTCACTGAATTTGACATCTGGAGTACACTACCAGTCTGAGATTCAGCCTAAAGTAAAAATTTTCTACCAATCTATTCCAACTACCTGAAGTCAGCCTTGCCAATCTCACTTGAGAAGCTGAGTGCTAAAATACGGACATTGGTAGTACTGAATATCACCTAAGTTGTTTTGCTGAATGCCTGTCCAGCACTGCTGCTAATTGAACACAATTAGTTCCAAGAGTTAGTGAATAGTTCTGAGCTTGGCAAGATGGATACACGTGTTACTACTATGAAGTTTCTCACAGTGTATGTGACCTTGTCTATACAGATCTTTCTTGAAGCTATTAACTGCAATCCCAGGGGATGTCCTATCCTTTCCTGAAATAAGTAAAAACAGAATTATGAGCTAAAAATATTGCTGTAGAAGGTAGCTGACATGAGAAAGTATGAGGACAATGGACACTGAGATAAGAAAGTCTTCATTCAGTAATAGACTGAGAAAAAAAATAAACCCCCAGAAATAGATCCAAACTGGCACACAACAGAGATTGTGAACAACAGCTCAGTCGTGTCAGGGCTGCTCTGGCTGCTGGCTCCAAGTTGCCTCCAGTGCCTGGCTGTGGGGGATGCATAAATCCCAGTAAGGCAGCCGGGGCTGCTGGACCTGCTACTCCTGCACTGGGAAGTAACGGCTGGAGAGAGGCAACCATGCCAAGGTGCAACGCATCACCCTCTCCAGAAAATACAACTTGCTGTGGTAAAAGGCTTCTTCCTTCCTCCCCTTCTCCAACACATCCAATTACCTACCTTACTTTTTGAAATATTTCCTTTTTTCCTTGGTGAAGCCCCACAGAGTCTCACTTAGAGGTATGATGGCTGTTTTTGATAAATGCCATCAATTATTAACAGAATTTTCATGTCAAAAAGTCTACTGTTTATTTCCAAAAGAGCAATGCTAAAGTGAAACATCTAAAGAAGGATTGCCACTTGCTGAGACTGTTGGTAGGAACACTGCCAGTAGTAAAGGAAACAGGGAGGAATCACTGTTGTTCATAAATAATACACAGAAGATGAAAGCAAGAGCTAAAAAACCACCTGTGCAAGTCATACTAAGCAAAAACACATTTTATCATAAAAGTTACTGAAAATCAAGGGCTCAGTAACTATGAAAAGGAAAACCATTTAAAGCTGGATCTTCTGTTACTGTGGTAAAGGCAATATATTGCTATTTCACCTTTTTTTTTTTTTTTGAGAAGTGAGAAAAACATGAGTGGTTTACCACATAAACAGAAAAACAAACAAGAAAAAAAGTAGCAGTTAGCAAGGATATGTCCTCCCTGGTAAAAAGGCTTATTTAAAAATCATATACTTATTAAAAAATAGAGCAGAAAGACAGGATGTTTCAAAATTTAACTCTAATTACAGTATCATAAATACAAATAAATCCCATTGACTTCAACAGCTTACTGCCACTTTCTAACAGTTTTTGTAACTTCTCCTTCTGCAATATAAATATGTAGGTTCTTTAGTCTATACAGGTATAAAACTATATGGGATGCCCTTTTGGAAAGAGAGGAAGAACTGACTATTTGCTGACATTCCTTAATGCACTATCTGATACTTCAAATTTATCAAAGTAAATATGTGGAATATTAGAATTTGCATAGAGTATTATATAACATAAAAAGAAACATTTAAGCAAAAGTAAGTGCCAAACATTAGGAAAATTTATTTAATAGTGTTGAAATCTGTGAAGACTAGACATTGGATGAATTTAAAAGCTATGGATTTTGCACTCCTTCCATGACAGTATAAACTCACCTTTATACAATGTAAACAAAATTTTACTGATTTCAGACTGAACAGCAGTAACTATTGCACCTTTGTGGACAAAGATTTATTCTTAACTTTTATAAGATCTGTAATCAGGAAAAAAAAATCCAAATAATGTGCATTTCATTTATTCATTTATTTAAATTGAAATAAATGTGCTGAGTAAAAATATTTTATAGTTTGGTATGACAGATCTCAACTACTTCCTTCAATCAAAAAATTAGTTCAATTGATTCCCTGCTGCCTTTCTTAGATGAAGCCACAACCCAAATTAAAATGTCTTTAAGCCACACTTCACCATTTCCAGGGCAAAGTAACGCAAGTAAATGATAGAAATCTGGATATTTATTATGGATATCCACATCCCCACACCTACACAGGCACATGTGTAAAATACTAAGCTAATAAAAACATGCACCTAATTTAACTTTCTCTAAAGTATTTCATCTATTCTCTCACACCTATTTCATTGCTTTTGGAGCTAACACCATTTAGTTAAAATACCTACACACGTCTGTAGTCTGGTGTCTATTACTGCAAGATGAGTGACTTTTAAGGCACTGACCCTTAAGCAAGCCATATTAAATGGGAAAGTAACAAGGTAGGAATCATAAAAATACTTAGTCCCTTAATGGGAAATAAGCCAACCTTTTCCTCTACTGTCATGGTCATATAGTCTTGGTTCATCTTTCCTCCTCTCTGCTTCCTCAGGGAATTTCTGTCCCTTTTTTTGCCACTTGCCCAATCCCTTCCCTTGTAACCACTCCCAAAGCCTCTGGACTTCTCTCCTTCCCATTTTTAGTTTATGTAATTTTAACTGTTTTTGCTTATTAATTATACCAGTGAATATTAATAATTTACCCAGTGAGTATTAGTAATCTACCAATCTGTCCTGCTTTGTTATTTTTCAAGTGTTTTCATGGGATGGGAAGGAGGGTGCAGTGGCAGAGCATCTGCTTTCAGAGACATGTGATGCAAAGCTGAAATGAACCTCTCAACATCCACGCATTAACTGAAAAATTTTCATAATCTGCTCACTATATATTTACACTGGATAGATATATACATTTAAACTGAGAGCAGTTCCTAGGCAATTCACACAAAGGGGAAAACTACTGCTTTCGTAAAGAATATTACTCAAAATCCAGCTCCATGAACAACAATAGTAGGAAAGATTTTGAAACATTAGGAAAATAACAAATAGAATATATATAATTTATTTTTAACAGATATGAGGTCTTATTGTTGAACAGTATGTTGTGAAGGCTACAAACACTGAGGAAAAAAAATAACTACTGATTAAAGCAGATCACACAAATATAGTTGGTTATAACTATGTATCTTCTAATTCAAGTATTTCTGTAGAACTGTTATCACATAAATCTTACTTTGCTCAAAATTTGTATGGAAAACTTACATAAAAGCATCTGCCACTAATTACATCCCACATATTTTAAAATATAAGCAGATTTAATGGTGTTGAATTCATTCATTAACATTCTGTGTTCTTCACATTTGCACCTGACAAACTAAAAGTATTTCAGAGATTATACTAGGGTCATGCTCAAGATAATGCAATGGCAATGGAATCACCAGGTCACCTGCATGGGTCACCTGTGACCTGCTGCACCCACGGGACTGGGCTGCCGGGAGAAGCCAGGGAAGGGAAGGCACAAGGGAGGTGTCACACGGGGAAGGGCACTTTGCAAGTGCATTTCTATTTGTGCGCACATCCACGTAGAAATTCTGCGTGAGGCTCACAAGGGACTTACACCTTGGCGTGGTAAATAGTTGTAAGACACGATTTGTTCTTAGTGGCAGACTTCACTGGGAATTGAAAGTGCTCAGCATCTTGCAGGTCTGGACGCAGATGCTGCTTTACTTAGAACATATGTAGCATCAGAAACAGGAGTGACAAACTGTGCACCGTGTTTGACTACAAAATATATATAAATTCAGTGTAGTTTTCAGTTTTTCTGAAGCTGGGCTTAAATAGATCATGTATGATATGTACGCAGAATATATGGACGCCTAAAGTGCAGGCATTTCATTACTGTCAGACATTAATAGATCAATTTGCTTGCATGTTCCCTGACAAAAGAATACAAAATTATTTTAGCCAGAATCTGCTATTGTAGCTGGTATCATGGAACTAATGGAGAGTGAAGCTGTGACACTTCCTAGAGCTAGCCAAGGGCGTGCCATATGGAATAGTAAGGCAATGCAACACAGACTGTAATGCAGGGAGAAAAAAAAATCTATCTAAGCTAGAAAAATAATACATTGTGTTGTATCTGCAAGCTCATTTCACATTTATGAAGGGAAAGAAAACCATAGATCCTAAAATATCCAGAAATGTGTAGGATAATGCTTAGGATACTGTGTTTACACATTCATCTTCAAACTGATGAGAAGGCTTGAGATATTTCTGAGAACTTCTGGGGCAAGACTTCTTTGACTGCCAAGTAATCAGTATAAATTATAAATCAAATTTTCTTTTAAAATTAGTATATTAAACCAAAAACTCTGTGAAATCAGTATTATTGTAACAGGAACAGAAGGCTCTGACTTGGCAATGGAGAAGGGAGTTAGAGGGGAAGCAGAGGATGGCACATTCCCCTCTGTGTCACTACACCAGTCCCTGAAGCTGTCCCCAGTGGGCTCCTCAGCCACCTCAGTCAGCGACCGGAGGCAGATAGTCCACTTCCAGCAGGTGGGAGACATTTTTGGCACAGCACCCCTACAAACATATCCTTGCCACAGAAACAACAACTGCTGTGTTAGTACAGGGGTCTCCTGATTATAGCCTCTCATTAAAAAGTAACCAAGAATCCTGTAAAAGGCTGTTTCCTAGCATAGAGAACCTTGTTTCTGCACATCATATGGCACCTTTTCCAGGAAAAATGGTTAAAATTTCATTTCTCTGCAGCACATATTTATGTCTCATATCACTATAATGGAATCATTAAGGTTGGAAAAGACCTCCAAGATTATTGAGTGCAACCCTCTCAACCCAACACTGCCAGATACACCACTAAACTCAGCTAAAATGTTCTTAAGGACAATATCTTGAGGTGCTAAATGTGGCTCAACAGAAACCAGCAGAAAAAACTTGCAGGATACATATGCTCACCAAAACCAAAATCAGTGACAGCGGTGTTTTGTTACACTGCATGTCATTGAAGTTTCATCTTGATGACACCACATAGCAAAACAAAAGGGAAACTAAAGAGATTGTCAGATTCTTTGTATATAAATGACATACATTTGAAGTTTTGTGTGTGGTAGGGACACACCAATTCAAAGTTTTTAAGAAAACAAATGCATTTATATGTATGCTAATTCCAATCATATACTGATTGGAAATTATACTAATGAATCTTTATTTGGCTTAACTTGTACTTACTGCTTTATATTGAAAAAAATAAGGTATACAGCTGCTCAGAGCAATTATGCAAACAAGAAAGAATGTTCTCAGCTGTGCTCTTTAGACCCCTCTTACTAAGAATTAGCATATATAATAACATTAATTAGGAAATGTCAGAATGTTTTAATGCTAACAAAGATAAAATCATATGACCAAATTACATTGTGCTATAAATAATTTTACTAGAGCATTTTCATTTTGTTAATATGTAATTCTTTTCTTGTGACACTGTTAGGAGGGCAAATATCTGATCAGTATTTTCTGCTAGCTTGTCTTTCAGACAGCACAACCATGGATATCTGACAAATTAATAATTATGCATGCAGACAAAAAATCAGCATTGATGGAAAGACAGATCCTTTTCAATCTCTTTTATTTAAATTTAAAGCTTACAGGCTGTCCTATTACAATTTTAAAAGGATTGTACTACCACCCTTTCAGTATGCTAGGAGCAAAATGCAGCAAAAACCATTTAGCTTAGTTTCATATCTAATACATAAATGCACTAATGGGTAAAGTCAGTTCCTTAAGGCTAATATCTCTTGATTTTTTTGATTTTTTTCATGTATATATGTATATATGTAACTATACAGTGTGCATTGATGCTACAGCATGTAATGGTTCAGCACGTAGCATGTGCACTTAATACTACAGTAGGCAGTGGCAACTTACCCCTTTGTTTAGCTAGTACAGCATGTTAGCCATTTCTAACTCCTTTAAATAAAAGTAGAGCATATTATTTAGACATTAGTTTCTTTCTATTTTATCTTATCTTGAAAAAAAGTCAGGCATTATTTGTTTCTTATAGAAAAAGTTTAGATAGACGAATACATAGTAATGGGAAAACAATCCATCTCATGTGTACAATTAGAAATTGGAAGATTAAACTGCCTATTTACGGTATAAGAAGTGGTATTTCTTTATGGAGTACTAATCACTGAAGCTCTTATCAAATGACAAAGATGTGATGGGGAATTATTTATAGAATGAGAAGAGATTTCAGTGGATTTGGTCTAGAAGCTCAGAATAGTCAGCAAACACAGCAGATACATTGTCATGACCGTGGATAGACTGAAGTTATAAATCACCAGAAAGTATGGAATAATACTATCTTTTATGACATAGAATATTTACAGTTCGAAGAAGAATTTTTTTTTACTTCAGAACCTATGAATTTGATATTACATAAGAGTTACAAGCAACTGGCCCAAGTTTAGCTTTAAGTCAATTGGTTCAATGATTTGCAAGAAAGGGGTGGTCAATAAATGTAAAACAGAATAGGAGGCTAAGAAGGAGTGAGGTGACTGCTCTTAACTTCTGCAGGACAGAAGGACAGATAAATGCTAGCTCCTAAACTTGAAGGTGTAAGATCCCAGTGGAAATGTATCTGAAAGATACCCATTAGTCGTGTGAATGCTTAGGCTTGTTCTAAAATTTCCACGCACATGCTCAGTTTAATACTGCCTCTATAGTTGTTTAGCCTTTTACAGGAAAGTTAAATTTATGCTTTTATGCTTACTGAAGATATGCATGTGAAGATGAAATGCACACTGTTTCATTATGTAAGCTGTAAATTCGGTTAAGTGATGTACAAATTCACTAATTGTCCCACATGGCCCTTCAGCTGTCTGCTCATTGTATCATTCCGATCTGTCACTTTACTGCAGAATTCAGAATGCTTTTGGCTTTTGTAATCAAAATGAAAATACTTAACAACAATATAATTGGTCTGTAGAAATTTAAGGGGCAGGAATCAAACTAAATTATTTGTCCATATGGACTGTGAGCAAAGACTTACCCCACTACATGCTGATCTGTGAAATTACTTTGCTAGTATTAAGATATTATTCCTATACACATTTTAAAATATTTTATCATTTAGATTATTATATTTATAAATTTATGTTGATTTCTTAATTTAACACTTTATTTTAGGAATCCATCTGCTTTGTATGCCGAAAGCATCATGAACATTTCAGTCTGAATTAGCTTTTGGAAAATACTGAACACAATATACTCTGTGCTTTCAGAAGAAAATGGTGCAAAGATAAATTTCTAAACAGCGTTTAAAATGTTTATACACTAATTCTTCTCATAGGTGTAATGCACTGTAAAACAGAGTCTGAGAAGGCTTTGTCTAGATCTAGTCAAAATCAAAATCAAAATCTCTTCCTGCTCTACAAGTTGTTAAAGTGGAGGGCTGCAGAGGTTTGGCTGCAGTGTGTAGTTATTTTTTTAAGAAACCAATACCTGCATTTTAAAGTAAATGAGTACATCATGAAAAAAATAATGGAAAACTGTATAAGAGAGTTCTTAAACATGGGTGTCTGAAGTAAATATAAAGATTGACTAACACCTGTACATTACTAACACTACATTTGTAAGGACAGTCGATACAAGGACACAGACAGAACTATTTTATCAAGGAAAGAAGTAGTTCTCCAACCCACAGTGGTTGTTACACTGTCTCAGACCAATACAGAACATAGTGAGAAACACTCTGTCTCTGCTCCTGCTCCTGTAATTACAGTCAGCTTTTTTTAAGTTAATCAACCTGCATCCAAAAAGTAGTAATATTTTTCCTCTCTCACTATTTTAATTTCCCAATTCTTGCTTTATTTAGTGGCTCCAGGATTTCCACTGATTTCTAGCAAAAACTTAATTATAGCATACTTATGTACAGTTTCCCTTAAGTTGCAGAAATTTGGTTAAATAGATTATTTCTCTCTTTGGAGTTTTTACTTCTGATGTATGAGACAAAACATAATTTATGTTCACATTTTCATTATCTTCTGCTAAGATCTATTCTTCTAAGATCTAAGTCTTCTAGAACTGCTGGAAATAAGTAGCAAGAAATAACCTGTATGAATTTGACTTTTTTTTTCTAAAGGACCATAACTTTTCATAAGAACCAAAACATAACACACATTCTAGACCGTTACCAGTGCATTTTTCAATGACTCAGCTTTTTCACTGGCCGTCACAACTGCAGTCATCATCATCATCATCATCCATGTGAAATTTGCTCTGAGGATAAAATACCTCAGGTACGTATCTTCTTGCATGCTTGGTCTTTACTTCCATTATACACAATGACCTCAGTCACTGATGCCTACAGACCTTTTCAGCTACTACAGGCAGGATCCAGTTACTGAAACATACTGGTCTAGTTCATTTAGGATGCTCTAGGTTTGCCAGCATAGGCAAGTAGTCTGTCAAATCTGCCACAAGATAGACAGAAAAACTTCAAAAGACTAGTTCAGTCACCTAAATGTAGACATCCAGCACCACTTCAGATGCATGGGGCTAACAGGATATAAAGAACCTATCAGAGACCCAGCATATCATGGAGTGGCAATTGGAGACTAACCAGGATATCCTAGCATATCTCTGACAGTACAGCACATCCTACCCCTTAGTGACTGATAATCCAAATATTTTATTTTCTATGGTTGTTTTCAATTTTCACTTTATGGCTAATAAAGTATGTGACTTTGAACATTTATTATTAAAACTATCCCATTTCTCTTAGTTCAGTCTTCAAGGTCATGTAATTCTTCCTCTGTGTTCTTTTGAATATTCCTGTGCTTTAATATGCTTCCCGATTTCTGTAACATGAATATATTTCAATAGCATACTGATGCATTTTGTGCCAAGGTCCTTACTGGAACCCATAAACAAGATCAGTCTTAAGTTCTTTGCAAATTTAACTAGTCATACATCCTCATAAAGACAGTTCCCTCTTATAGAGTACAGCCGGATGACCCCGGCTGGATGCCAGACACCCACCAAGGCCGCTCTATCACTCCTCTCCACAACTGGACAGGGGAGAGACAATGTAACAAAGGTTCATGAGTTAAGACCCACGAGACATCTCTCACCAAAATACCGTCATGGGCAAAACAGACTCACTTTGGGGATATAAACTTAATTCATTTCTAACAAAATCACAGCAGGATAGTGAAAAGTAAAACAAATCCTAAAAATATCTTCCCCCCACTCCTCCCTCCTCCCCAGCTCTACCTCCTCCCCCAGCAGTGCAGAGAGATGGGAATGACGATTATGGTCAGGTCATCACAGGCTGTTTCTGCCACTGCTCAGGGAGAGGAGTCCCTCCCCTGCTCCAGCCTGCAGTCTCTCCATTAATTTCTCCAGTGTGAGTCATCTTGGAGCTGTCTGTCATTGGCCCTGTGGGAAATGAGGAAGCTTCTTCTCACAGAAGCCACCCCTGTAGTCTCCCTTACCAAAAGCTGGCCTTGCAAACCCAACACAAGTACCAAATTTGCTGGGTCTACTGTAAACACACCATGTGTGTATGGTGTCCACTTGCACAGCTAAAACCAGAAGCCATTATAGAGGAAGGGAAACAATTATTGGCCTTTGGCATAGGCAACATCAGAATGCTGATTTGAGCATATTTTTGCCTCAAAGTGTATTGTTTAATGTGTTATTATGTATATTCCAGTGAAGTTGCATTGGGTTTTATTTTCTATGTATTTATGTTTTCCTTCAACTCGTTTTCATGCAATTTTAGTAGGACTCAGGAGCAATCATCGCTAAAGCCACTTCTCTGCCTGCCCCTAAATAAAGGTACTGTATTTTCTACTATTAATTATTTCATCCCCATGTTAATAAATTAATTATAAATCCGTTTTACTTGACCTGAGATTTCATTGCATAATTGTAGGTTAGAGATTATCTTGTTCCATCCTACTCTGGGAACATTAAACTCTGTATGAGTAAGCAAAATTCAGAGTAATTTCCATTTACACATTCTCATTAACCATGCTGTATTTGTCCCCATACTCACTAGTACATGAAATAGAAAAATGTTGTTTAATCTCCTAGGTTGTACCTAAATTCTCAATGATTCTCACTTAATTAGGATTTTCTTTTCCTTTTTTATGTTAATTTTAATAAATTCAGCCACATACACCAAAAATATCTTCCACTTATTCTGATAATTTTCATTTTGTCTCTTTTCCAATCCCAGTACCATTTGGAACCACAAAAAGCCAAAACTATTATAATTTTTGTTGCAACAGATAGCAAAGTAATTGAAATTCATGGAAATGCAAAGACAATTTTATCTTTCTCTGTTCCTGAAATACTTTTAGGATAACTCAAAGACTTTATTGCAGTGTAAGAATAAGCAACAAGAAAATAATCTATCTAGTTCCACCATCTTTGAAGCCAAAGTTTATAGCTACTGTTTTTTAAGGTGTTTTGTTTTTCTTCAATTAGTATTACTCACTGAAGATAAAGGTTTTGTAACAACTAGGCAAAGGTTTTAGTGGTTCATTCAGTGGCTTTCCTAAATTATTCTACCGTGGATTTTTAAAAATTACTTCTTTTTCTTTTTCTTTTTCTTTTTCTTTTTCTTTTTCTTTTTCTTTTTCTTTTTCTTTTTCTTTTTCTTTTTCTTTTTCTTTTTCTTTTTCTTTTTCTTTTTCTTTTTCTTTTTCTTTTTCTTTTTCTTTTTCTTTTTCTTTTTCTTTTTCTTTTTCTTTTTCTTTTTCTTTTTCTTTTTCTTTTTCTTTTTCTTTTTCTTTTTCTTTTTCTTTTTCTTTTTCTTTTTCTTTTTCTTTTTCTTTTTCTTTTTCTTTTTCTTTTTCTTTTTCTTTTTCTTTTTCTTTTTCTTTTTCTTTTTCTTTTTCTTTTTCTTTTTCTTTTTCTTTTTCTTTTTCTTTTTCTTTTTCTTTTTCTTTTTCTTTTTCTTTTTCTTTTTCTTTTTCTTTTTCTTTTTCTTTTTCTTTTTCTTTTTCTTTTTCTTTTTCTTTTTCTTTTTCTTTTTCTTTTTCTTTTTCTTTTTCTTTTTCTTTTTCTTTTTCTTTTTCTTTTTCTTTTTCTTTTTCTTTTTCTTTTTCTTTTTCTTTTTCTTTTTCTTTTTCTTTTTCTTTTTCTTTTTCTTTTTCTTTTTCTTTTTCTTTTTCTTTTTCTTTTTCTTTTTCTTTTTCTTTTTCTGGGTTTTTTTTTCCTTTTATCTTAGTTTTTTTTTTTTTTCCTTCCTCTTCCCTTTTTTTTTAAGTATAATGATCAGTGAGAGACCAAAATGTTACAGATAATAACTCAAACAACCGGCCATTTGCAAAAGGAGTGTGTTCTTTGCTGAGGCCAGGTTTGCACCCCTCAGTGAAGGGGAAGAGGAGAGCTTTTGACTGTCTGCTGGTAAAACCTCTGATCTGCATAAGACTGTGGAGGTGCACACCCACCACCAGAGAATGACCATGGCAAACTGACCTTTGTTTCTCAACAGGCTAGGTTTTGAGCCAGATAAGGGAAAAGGCCAAAAAGCAGATCCTGCAAGGTGGGATAATGCTTTTTATAGTGCAAATTTTCTCCCCCTCCACATTGAGGAGGTCGCATGTAAGCCTGAAGGTATTCATCTCTTCTGAGAAGGCACAGCTGGCTCAACTAAGCAGGGTCAAAGAGCTGTCATGTCATTAGAAGGAGCCATAAACCATCAAAAACCCTGAAGACTCATTTTTGGGTCCTTTCCACCAGTGTTGCACCAGACAGTATAAAACTCTCCTCGTAGCAGAGGTGCTTGGGTGCTCCCAGGAGAACCTGAACATGTATTAACCCACTGAACTTTGTGTTGCTGGGGCTTCCCCCACCCCCAAGAGATCAAGACCACAACCACCACATTGAGCAACTGACACTGAAAGTACAACAATCAAGTCCCATTGCTGGATCCACACGTGGTGACATCTTTCCTCTCCACTAGCTACTCTCATCCTTTCTTTCTTTTTTTTCCTTATACAATTTCTTAGGTGATATCTTTATACTTTTATATTCTTACATTTCTATAGATAATAACCAAAATGGCTACATACCTCCTTTCTATTGCAACCAAATTGTTCCAAAATTAACCTGATATATATATATATATCTATAAAACAGCAGTCATTCAGTTTCATTCCACTCTAATCTGCCTGTGGCAGGATGTCACCCCTCTCTCATGGCTGGGGCACTTGGAAGAGATAACTCAGGCCAGACTAACAGCCCAGCGAGGAGCCAGAGAGCTCAGCAGGAGATCACCTCCAGGCTCCTGAGAGTCTGAGACCAAGCCCTGAATAGACATCTTAGTCTAAAAAACAAATGTGGGAAGAGATGAAAGAAATATTCTTGACCAGAAGACATGGTTCTTATGTCTATAAAAGCCCACACAATTATCACAGAGGCAGAAGTCTCTTACATGCTCCACAGAAAGGTATGGGAGGATTTCTCCCTGGAGCTGGACACAGCTCCAGGGCCCTTTCCCTGGGAATTGAGAGAGAGGATTTTCGATGTGTACTCCATCAAAGAATTGGATGGTAAGAAACACGGAATCCTAAGTTACACTATTTCTTAGCTACCTATAAATTTAATGGTACCTTTAACTCCACGTGTAATACTAATATGCCACTTTTTAAATCTTTTCCCTGTGTAGTAGTAGTCTGTTTTAAGTCTTATTTCTGTTAGTTTTGTGTCTATTAATAAATAATTCATTTTATAATAGACCGAATCAGTCATTATTAAAGAACTTGCCAATGGTAGTGGGTTTTGGGGTGCTGGCCACCTCAATAATGTGACTGCCTGCTGCCAGAGGCCTAGGCAACAGACAGGAGCTGATTTAAACCTACATCATCCATTTCTAACACTGCCTCAAGGGATCTATTAACAAGAACCTCAGTTACCCTGTCTAGGGGGCAGGTCATAATATGAGCATATTCTGTCTATTTTCTCAGCAGGATTATTCTGGACACTTTCATAGATAACTTCAACATAATTAATTGCAGTTTTATTGTATATAGAAAAAATTTTATAGATCTTTCCCCTTAATAGAACTTACATGGAAAAATTTATACTATCAGTTTACCGAAAAATAAAATAGTATGGGTCCCACACTGGGACAATCGAGATCTTCAGATTATCCTTTGTGTTTAGCCCAGCTAAAGTAAAATTCCATTACCCCCTGGCCCTCGAGTTAGAATCAAAATCTGAACAAATATTTCAAATGTAAAAGAAAAAATGAATAGCAATGTGCATATTTTCTCCCAACCCCCCCAGTTGTTGGGTTTTTTCCCCAATTCATCCCAATGGTAATGTGTCTTCTAAAATACAATGTAACTGTGTAATGACTTTGGTTGCACAGTTGCTTACACACACATGATTAGTCCCAGAACTGTTTTAGAGAATCCAACCTACCATTACTGTATTGTTCACTAACTCCATCAACAGTGTTTTTTCTGAAAACATTATACATTGACATGTTGAAACCAAATCTCTACTAGTGATTCAATAATACCAACGTAAGCTTTTTCAGTAAAAAAACATACCCAGCTTATTCCACTGAGAAAAGTCCTGTTCCTCTTTCTCATTCTTTTAGAATTTTATGTTTAATTAGAAACATTCCCCTGAAAACTATCTTGTGTAAAAACTGTAAGCGAACACACAGATCTTACAGTAATGAATGATTTCACCTACCCAAATAAATTCTCTATCAATATGGCTTCTCCCTTATCATTTCACTTCTAGCTTTCCTGGGGGAGGAAAAAAAAAAAAGTTTTCTATAGCAACTGACACTTCTTGGAAAGAAATGGATGCAAATAGAGGATGGTATTTTAATTAGCATACTTTAAATTGCAAGATAGCTGCCTTAATTGATTTCAAATAGCATGGCAAAACATTAACACAAAGAGAAATAGCATCCTCCTTTAATGCTCGTTTAATAGGAATCACTGATTTTAAGTTCCAGCTTCTCTGCTTTCATGGAGTCTCTTACAACCATGCCTGAAGAATAGTTTAATTTTGAAACAAATCTAGTTATGGCAATGAAAACTCTTCAGTGAAAATGTTCTTAAACAGGTTTCAGCTTTGCTGCAAGGCTTATATTTCAGACTCTAAGCTAAGTAACAAGATCAGATCTTTCTTTATAAGCAGAGATCTACTTTTTAACAAGTGTTCTTTTATTTGTGCCTTGCAGGTTGGCAAAATTGGATTAATATCTCTGACGAAAACATGTCCCACAGTGATGGATTTAAGCTATGCCATTGGCTTCTAAATTAATCTGGAGTTTTGTTACTTGAACTGTGTTTTCTGTGAAGAACCGAAGTGTCTCTGTAACAGCTAGACACCAGTCTCCAAACACTGCATACATGGAGGCAAAAGCAAGAGTCCTCTCACATACTCTGGGACTTGAAACTGCAGAAGTATTCTGACTGTTGTCTAATTTTAAATATTCTCCCATATTACAGGTACTCATCTATTTCATATATACCCAGTCCTTAAAGCTGAATGCACTACTCTCCAAATGGGATAACCTAAAACTGTGATTAATGCATTTCCAGAGAAATCATATAGAATATCCTTTAAAATAGTACAAATCTATGTGATCAGAAGTGCTGGTATGGATACAAACAATAATCACATGATTTCCATTTCAGAGATGTCTCTCTGAGCAATGCCTTCTAACACTAAAAACTCTCAGGTTATAGAGTTCTTGGCCTTTAGGTCCACACCTGGCTCACTCTGCCAAATCTGAGAAATACTGAGGTCAATATAATGAAAAGCAATACTTAGTGACATTTTTTATCATTATTTTGATAATTTTGCTGAAGTTGGTGTTTGAGCAATTTGTGTAATTCCATCAAACTTTAAACTGACATCTCTTTCAGTTTTTTCATTCCATCAAATATGAAGGTGGAAAGGGGATCAATGTGCTTAATAGAGCTTGAAATGAATTTGACTTTTTCTTTTGCAACCATGTTTTTTGTACTCAAATCCTCAATGCACACTAGTGAAATAAAGACAGATCAACTTTCTATTATGGCAATAGAATTTGTCATATGTCACAGAATCAGCTCAAGGAGATGAGGAATAAGTTGACGAAATGCATGACGGTTATAGGTTCATTCTGTTTAGCCTTTTACAAACTTGTTTTCTTCTCCAGAGTTATAAAAGCAGGCAGGAATGAGAAGAAAAAAGTTGTATGACAAACATTACAAGTGAAAAATTTGTTCCTAAATTGCAGTACAAATATCGTATATAGGATGTTCTACAAACAGCTTGCTGGGTAATCAAAGTACAGCAGAAGGCTGCATATTTGTAATGTATGAATGCACAGTCACAGCACAAGGCTGCTCAAAGACCCAGGGAGCTCAGGCTGGACAGTGCTGGGAATCCCAGATAATACAGGCACAGAGCTACAGCTATGGTAGGAAAAGCAGTATGCCTGCCATGGCAAGACTTTGAAGGTGATGGAAAGGAAAGATTTTCTTTTTCAAGAAGTAATTTTCAAGATTTTTTTTCTTATCCAAGAAGTCACTGAAAAGATGCTGGACTGAAAGGTATAGTAAAGAAAAACACGTTGCTAAGAACAAAAGGAGTGGATTTTTTCTCAAGACTTCATCATCCGAAAGTTCCATGTTTTCCCTGTTTACAGTCTGATTTTCTATTTCACTACTTTGTATTCCAAAGAAATTAAGAGATTCTTATCCTTCAGTGTAATTTAGTATGCTAATTTGGAAAAGAAAGGGTTGAGTACAGTATCCAGCTAACTTCAAGGCTCTTTGTGGTGTGAAACCCTTCACAAGCAGTTCACAGTTATCTAGAATCAAATGCTTTATCTCAGTAGCAACTCAATACTCTTTAAGTCATTGTGTTATGATATTTAGAGAATATTTAATCATATATTCTCTGCTACATGAATTGAAAATTATCCAATAGTTCCCCTGATGTAACTTGTTAATAATTCCCAAATCATGAACCAGGAAATCAATCATTAGGTATGAATGAATAAATCACAGGAGGAAATGGGGCTTGTTACAATATATATTGTATGTTTACATTTTATTTACATTTACACACAAATGAATAAATAAATGTGTAGTTTTGTAAATATATTTATACAAAACTTAGAAGTTTCTTTGTTGATAAAAGAAGTGTGTATTTACCATGGTTATGACAGTCATCTGACATATTTGGAGGAAAAAAAGAAATCACTGCACACTATTCAAACATTGCTACTTCTAATGTATAGAACTCATTCTATAGAAGTACTTGCCAGGATAGAGTCAGCACTGCATACACAGACCTTGAAACACAATTTACTTTCAAATAACTTTTCAGCAGATTCCTAAGGCCATAAAGAATAAGCATATAAGACCTTCTCTCCTGACACCCCTGTCTTCTCCATGCTGAGAGAAATGTGTCAACTACCACAGCTACTGGGGTCAGCTAAACTACCATCCAAAACAAACAACGAAAGTGCAGATCTCTGCTCAGCACATGAGTTCTAATTCTAAGACTGTGTTATAAAAACACACTCATCCTGAAATGGTCTGCAACATCTAAATTAAAAGGTTTTAAAAGTGGTCAATGTCCATTTTTCTTACATTTTAACTTTAGGGATCCTTGCAGATTCCTTCCAACCCAGGATATTCTATGAACCCTTAAAATTCCATTAAAATTCTGTGGTGGGAACTGCCCAAGAACACTGCTAATAAGAAACAGTTCAGAAAATGTATTTATTTTTTAAAATATTCATTTCTAGGCATCAAAAATTAAATTATTACCAGGAAATTATTCCTTTTTAAAAGTCTATTTTTCATCCCTAAAGGTTTCTTATAAAGCAAAATTGTCCATTAAAATCAACATAATGGCAATGTATTGTTTCCCATTAAAAGTGATATTGAAATTAAAATTTTAATTTGAAACATTAATATTTTCAATTTACGAAATCTAATACTTGGGACACATACAAAAATATATCTCATTTGCTTTTGAAATTTAATTTTCCAACATTTTTATTCTTCAAAATACATGTAATTTTTTTTTTAAGGAGAACAGTTTCAGCTTTCATGTCTCCTTCAATACACACAGCAAATGGCAATAATTAAATTCTATTTCTACCTCTGCTAAATATCTGATTATTCAAAAATCATAAAAACACCACCTACTTTATAGGGTTATTCTCTGAAGTTATTTAAAATTAAATTCAAATAAAGAATGAAAGCAGAACATCATATGATGCTATAATTTCCCTTTCACACCCATTAATGTCTTCTGATATAAATAAATAAATATAAATAAATAAATAAGGTCAGGCAAAAAAAGCATTTCTTTCACACAGCTAGCTATTCAAAACATATGGGCAGTCTTTTAGCAAAAGTGTTTTGGAGAACACTGTAGACCCAAGGACATAAAAGTAATTGATAAGCTTGCCTATGTTTAAGTAATTTTCTTAGAAACTAGGAAATTAAATTTCTGCTGAACACAGGTGATAGCTGTCTTTGTCAATATTAATTTTTACATAGCTGCTGCAGTATTGTGGGACTAAGCTGTGGTTTCCTTGATAATTTCTTCTTTCAAATAGAATTATAATCATTGATAAAAGGTCACAGCTTTAAGAGAACTCAAGAGAATCAAGAAACATCTTGTTGCTTTTCTATTTTGTTACAAACAGTGTAGGCTGAATTAAACAGTTGATGAAACAAGACTGACCACACAAAAATTAGGGAGTGTTGTGAGGAAGATATTAGTTTTCCTGTTTTCTGCTGAGCAAGTAAATTCCTAACCTAGAGTACTTTATCATGCAATGTCAACACCAACAGATTTCACATGGAGAGTTTTCCATCAGGTTTTAGTACTGTTTCATTATTAAATGGTGTCTCTTACAAAGTAATCAGCACAAGACCAAGACTTCCACCTATTATAGTACCAAGTTCTAAAAAGGCCTTGATCATTTGCTTTTACAGTATTTTTCTTGTAGCCTTTCACAAAGTGTTAGGCTGGAAATGCAGAAATAACTGATTGATTGAATCCTGGCACCTATGAAAGCTTTTAACTCTGGCAGTCAGTAACACAAAGATAAAAGGTTCATAATTAAACTGCATATCTAAACAACACTGTTATTTCAAATGTACACACTGAATTACCAAAAAACCAAAAGGAGTACACACTGGAATACACAAGAAGTGAAATCGATGAAATGTGATACTTTGGACTAGAACATACATAGCAGATTATTACAGATACTGAAAGAACAGCAAGATCACTCTTTCCCACCACCTCAATGGACTTTGCTCTTATAAGTCTAAACTGAATAATTTTAATTCTTCTCTATGTCTTAAAAGAACAAAAACACAAAACAATCTCTTTGCTGTTATATATTAAAAAATCCCAGTATCTGTTTTAGTTTTAATCTAAATTTATTTATCTTTAGAAAAGAACACCCCANGCCTCCAACCTTCTGTACCATTACAGTGTCAGTGTGCAGGCACTGCTCCCCTCTGTGCTGAGAGCAGCTCTTCCATAGTCACAGAGTTGATTTCTGGATACTAGACAGGTCTTCATCAAATCTATGCCAATTCACTAGTTTACTCCCTTCACCTTCTCAAACAGGCAGTTTATGCAATGAAAATTTATTATCTGGGAATAAACAAAGTAATGAAAAATAATTTTTTTAAAAATCCTTCATCTCATCCCTCTTTGTATTGATTCAAATACACTAGAAAATAAACAATAAGGAAAAGCAAGGAGGAATAAAAAGAAATAGGAAGATTATGTTCCTTCCACATCAATTTTCCCTTCCCCATCTACAAAAAACTTGAAAAAATGTCTTTTTTAAAACAAGAATGACTAAAAAGCTCTCAAATACTTCTAGAAGTATCCAGGAACTACATGAGAAAGTCTCATTGCTCTCAGGAGAACCAAAATTTAGCAAGAGTAACTGAAAAGAAGGAAAGAGCATCTGCAGGCCCTTGACTTACTCTTTGTAATCAACAGGAAGAATTAAAAAAAATGGCAATGGAAACTTACTAAAAACAAAGACAAATGTGAGAGTTCATGAAAACTAAATTTTTTATGTGTCACCTCTGTTTCCATTTATTTATTTTAGTATTATGATAATACATTATTATCAAGAATTTTTAAAATTATTTTTGCTTTCCCATTGATTTGTGTAATTCCTATGCAAAGTAATAATAAGACACACCAGGATATGACATGTACTTTAGTTCAGTGTTTTCCACTAGAGCAGTTTGGCATATACAAAATATCTAGTATGAGAAAACCCTGAAACCATAAATGAGAAGAGAAGAGAAGAGAAGAGAAGAGA
>VYXC01009625.1:458345-472785 GCA_013397175.1 Platysteira castanea | reverse complement strand
AAGGCAAGGCAAGGCTACTGCAGGACTTCACACCCACTGACCCCCGTGGCAGAAGCATGTACCCATGTGCAGATTGACCCTCTGCAACTGTAAAGACCAGAGCACCCCTATTTAAATCTCTGCAAGTGTAAGAAACGGTTTTAGATAGGGCCATATAAGCAACTAGACAAAAGTAAGCACTAACCTCATTAAATGCTACTCATACCAAACAGAGAGAGAATCTGCAAATAATTCTTCATTTAGATCCAACCAAAAAAAATAGCCTCGGCAATGTTATTTTAAAAACGAGTTTAGCAACATGACAAAGGGCCATAGCCACAGGCAAGAGGTAAGAAACCAGCACTGAAACAAAAGTCCAATAAACCACCAACAGTGTGCATTTAATACCCATAATTTCAGCTCAACAGATGTAGGAAGACAAACCTCCAGATCACCTAACACAGGGAACAGTACTCACTATTCAAGTAATTTGTAAAAATTCTGGTAGACGTTACACAGGCACTAGGGATGGAACAAAATCACACTGTATTTAAACCTGTTTAAATGGATAGATATCCTGTTTTTGTAACTTTTATAACTGAAATGTTGGACTTGAGAACATGAAGGATGCCATATAATTGCTATTTCTTACTGAAAATAGCACGATGAATGAATCAGCTCAAGGTTTGAGTGATTTTTATCCTCCCCAGGGTAGACAAAGCTTTGTTGGCACACCAAGGGAAAGCTTGCAGGTACTTCATTTGTCTTTTCCAGTCCACTAAGTCCCTGATATAAAATTCATAATGAACAAGATGTGGAAACAAATACCCTTTTGATTAGATTCTTATTTTCCTGAATTGACGCATTCTCGCTAACTATGTAATCACTGATTAAATAAAAGCTACTAAGTGAAGAGATGATTTAGTTATTAATAGCTTATAAAAGATATCTTTAAAAAAACCCATAAATTACAACCACTGGCTAATTTTTGAAATGTATTAAGGATGGTGTTTTATTTTCTAATTTAAATATACTTCCAAAATAATTATAAGCTTACTAAAATCTATGTCCATATATTCTTTTAGAAATGCAGTTGGGATGGGCAAGAAAAGCATGGAAGATTATGTCTCTGCTGGTTTTACACTATGTTACTGTCTATTGTCTTTAAAAATCTGTGTATTTATATAATTTAACACATACTTAATGTGTCTGGATGTCTATTTATTCTCTTCTGATGTAAAGAACAAAAAAAAAATAAATAAAAGAAATGTAGACAGCTTAAGACTAAGGCAACTAGAGGATTTAAAGATGAAGTCTCAAAATGCTATTTCCAACTCCAGCATGGAGCACATACCAAGAAAAACTGTGGAAGGACTTAGGAAGCCAGGAGGCGAGGATGAATCTCTGTATTTCAGAAACAATTTCTGCAGCAGCACTGAGGGTGTTGTCTGGTCAAGGGACATTCAGTTTCTCGTTTGTCAGCTCAGCCTCTTTTTATTCTGTCTTCCCATCTTTTAATGGTGCTGGTTTTTTTAATATAGTGAAACTGTGTAATAAAAAACTGCAACATTCACAAAGCAATAGCAATACAGAAACACCTATATATATGTGAGAGACTTATATTAAACAAAAAATTGCAGAAGCCTGATAATAGGCTGTTGGTTTTAAAGCATTCACACAAAACCTTGAGAAGCCATTAGCTTTAGAGGGGTATTTGAGTTACAGAAACAACCTGACCTTTTCCCGGATTTGCCAGTATTTATTGGCACCCCAAATGACATTTATATTGTTAACTGAAAAGCTAAAAGCACGAAGCTGTCAATAGAGTAGTTATGATCATAGAATACTGTAAATTATTTTACTATAGCTACACTGTAAAATTCAGGATCTCTTGATGATCAAACTAAAAACCTGTTCAGTCTCTATAGTCAATTCATAGAAACTCTTCACTTAAAATACCTTTATCCAACTGATTATAAAGCTAATTGTTTTGGTATTATTTAGTCCACAATGGTAGTTCTTCTGCAAAGCCTTAATGAGAAAATCACCAATGCAACAAACTCCAACCATTAATCTTTAGGTTTCTCATCTCAAATTTATAGAATGTTAATGTTTTGCAATCTTAATAATTTCTTTTTTAGTTATAAATTTTATTTACATTTTCTAATTTTATTAAATACAATTAATACAGCTGATACATTTATTTAAAAAATATGTTAAGCTTTGCAAATTAAAAATGTTTATATTTACGATTCTTAATATTAAATTTACAATCTAAGCCTACAGTTTTTAAGGCTATAATGCACAAGCTCTCAAGGCTCCTGACTGCACATCTTATGTAGGTTTCTGTTAGTGAAGGACCACTTTCAGCATGTTCATGGCTTGACATCAGCTTGCAGAGGACTGATTCAGACTGCTACACACCAACATATAACAGGGAAATCCAAAGTTCTCTTCTACAAGACAGAGATTTTTCAAAAGAATTTTACTTTAATTAGCTTTAAAATGAAAACAATTCTTAATTAATGTTATTAAAATGAGGTAAATTAAGCTATGTTTTACATTCTGAAAAGTGTGTGTCCTAGGTTACAGTGNTATATATATATATATATTTAGTAAAAGAACTGTTATCCCTATTCCCCATATCTTTGCCTGAAAGCCCCTTAATTTCAAAATTATAATAATTTGGAGGGAAGGGAGTTGCATTTTTCTGTTCCAAGGGAGGCAGCTGTCTTTCTTAGCGAACACCTGTCTTTCAAACCAAGACAGTGTGCTAAATGAAAACCTTTTTTTAAATATTCAAAAAACCAATACAGACAACTTCAATGTCTTGTCTACATCATGAAGGAAGCACAGCAACATCAATTCCTCTCAAATTCTTCATCATTATTCATTAGGAAACTTTTTTCCCCTGAGGATGTATTTTTATTTAACTATAGCTCAAGAAAATAAAGTTACTGCATGTGCTTTGGGACCAAAGTCTAGGGTTTGAAAATGAAAGTTGAACAGAGAAAATATTTGAATAGTGGGAATACAATCCACATTTACGACAAGTTCATTAATTACATACATACACTGATTAGTTAACACTATTTCTTTCGTGAATTTTTTAAAGTACTGGAAAAAAATTCTCTGCCATGAGAATCAGGTACATTCTTCCTCCTCACGTTTTTCTAAATTACCTTAAACTGAGCATAAACTATGCAATTTTACATCATCTAAAGTTATTCTTAATAAATTATATTTCTCACTTTTAATTTCTGTATTTCTCCATTTTCTAGAGGTCTCCAAAGGGAAATTCCATAGTAAGGGAAGTATGACTGTCCCTGTATTATTTCCATGAAGAACCAGACTTCTGAAGCAAGTATCTGCTCCATTCAATTTCAAAAGCCATAATTGTTTAGATTCAAAATTTCCTAAGTGGCAGTAATAGAATTCCAGAAGTCAACAAAAGCATAAGTTTAGCCAGGCACTGGCAATCAGACTCAGTAAAAATCATGGCCCAGAAAGTTGTTCCATTTCTTCCCAATTTAAAAACTCATCTAATAAAAATTCTTTCTTTCTTAAAAGAAAATTAAAACAAAATGTTCTGGGCTGATGCTATGGTTTCAGCAAGAGAAGCTATACTGTCTAAATTACTGGATAAGCCCTTAATCAATCAATTCATTTCAACCAGAAGAAATGCCATCTTCCACCCACAACATCTGGGGTGTGGGTTTTTTTCATTTTTTCCCAAATGCTAGCACATAAGGATGAAATACAGTACTTGCCATGCTAGAATTGGAAGAAGAAAAATTATTTATGTTTCTCCTTTGTACCAGAAGATGAAAAAGAAATACAGCTGATGAGCAGGCAATAAGAATTAGCAATGAATACTTACGCATATATTTGCTACCAGCAAAGTGCTCTCATCAAGGAATAATACGGAAAATATGGAAGAGACAAAATTCATTATCAGTGATAATGAAAAATATGTTAATAATGCTAATCTTGTGCATTAATGATAGACTAAACTTTTTCACATAATAGGGTTTTCACATAACTGAGTTAGCTCGATCCTTTTTTGTTCTTTGAAAGAGGCACATCCATTCACTAACCAATAATGTTTCATCCAGCAGTGCCAGTGCTGTTTCACTTTGCTTTTTCCACATCAATTACGTGCAGTTCAAGAAAAATGTAACGCCCACACAGTATTTGCCCTGCTGATTAAATAATATCCCATGTTTAACAAATTGCTCAGATTTCTAGATAAATCAGAAAGAAACCACAGGCAAAGCTGTTTACACTTGCTTTCTCTGTAGGGTTACTAAACAAAAACACCTGCAACAAGAACAACAGATTTTATTGACCCAGTCTGACATGAAAAAGCATAATGTCAGCTCTAACAGACAATTTAAAATCTAACAGAAATGTAAAAGAGAAGCAAAAGGAATTTAATGAAAAAAAAACCACAAAAATGAAGCATGTTAAGAAATGAAAGTGAGTTTTACTCCCATCAGCTCTGTCTAGCTAGGTGAGGATACCTAGTGATACCTAAGTCCTTTCCATGTCCCTTGTCAATAGGTGCCCTTCCTCATGCACCAGCACATCCACCTTTTTCCCTTAGTCCTGCCTCCATTGTACATCTATAAACCTGTCTCGTTGTTTCTATTAACGCTCTCCAGACTCAACTTCAAGTGGGTTTGCTTTGCTAAGCCCAGTCCTGAATGCTCAGATGGCACCTCTACAGTCACCTGACCTCATTCCCACCTCTGGCATCCTTTCTTTTTGTGTATAGAGTTTGTTCAAGAGCTCTTTGTTCATCCATGCAGATCTCCTGCCTCATTTTGTCTGAACTCTGGCTTATCAGGGCAGACCACTGTTGAGCCCAGAGGAGATACTCCTTGAAAATCGACCAGCTCTCCTGCAGCCTTATTATCTTCATGGTCACATTCCATGCCATTCACTCAAGCTGAGGAAGCCAAGTCTACTCATCCCATGTTCAGGTTTAGGATCTTGCTACTGTCTTTCTCCTGTGAATATTCTGAACTCCACCATCTTGTGTTGCTGTAGCCATGACCCTCACAATCCTGACTAGCTCTTTGGAAAGTGTGAAGGCTATTAAAGCATCTCCCTTCATCAGCTCCTTGGGCATTTGTATTGGGAGGTTTTCATCTCAGCACTGCAGAAGCCGGGGTTGTTCGATCTCTGCTATTTTTGCCTTGCTTTTCCAGCAACTATCAGGATGAGTGAAGTCATCCGTAGTGAGCAGGGCCTGAAAACACACAGCTTTTTCAAATTACCTGAAGAGGACCTCGTCTACTTCTTCCTGATGAGACAGTCTGTAGCAGACTTACAATAATGTTGTCTGTACCAGTCACCCACTGTCCTAACCCATAAGCTCTCGTGTGGCCCATCATCCATCCCCAGCTGCTTTCTCACATTAACAACAACTCCCACTCCTCATATTCCTTCCTGGTTTTGCCTTCCTAGTGGAGTTTCCATCCATTCATTGCAGCACTCCAGTCATGGAATCAACAAAGGATTTTTTTTCATTTAAAGCTCTCATTTATATAAAATAATATTAAGAAATAGTGTAAACTACACAAGTGTTCGGAATGAATCATTAAATATTCTTCCAAATTTTTAGCAATTAATTATGAAATTGCAACAGGAGAGGGTGGAAGCCAATATTATCTGGATTCAGAACATTAACTACCTCTGTGGTGTGTTCTTTTTTATTCTACATAATGCATAAAAATTGAATTAATTGAAAGGAGAAAAATGTCCCTTGAATTACTATCACTAAGATACATAGCAAATCTTTCCACCCTTTTGTGACTCTTGTTACTAAGGCAGTCATGAGAGCATGGACTTAATTCAATGCTGCCAGATTGTATGACTTTGGATCATGAGAGGAACTACATTCCCTGGAACGTGGTGGAAATAATACACCATCACGTGTTGAAGCAGAGACTTCACAAGCCCTTTTGGAAAGAATAAACTGAGGATTAGGAAATACCTGTATACTAAACTGTGTCAGTGTGGTCTCCTCAGTCTCCTTAACCCGACCTTTTTGTCCCGTAACCCTGCTCAAATGATAACTAGAAGTGTGGTCATAATGGATGTGTCTGGTTGGATGGCTGCATCCAGCTCAAAGTGGGGTTATTTGGGTTACAAGACAATAAACAGCTGAGGGCTAACTTGAGTAATGTGCTCACCTAACCACAGTGCTGGTAAATGTCCAACTCCAACCAAGTTTGGAAGAAACTAACATCTGTAGTCAGTATGCAAATAAGCCTGTAAGTCAATCATCATAGTCCATAAATAGTGGGCAGCCCAGGGCCTGCCAAGCTTTCCTGCACGGCAGCGGCTGCACACCGGGATCTCCCCTTCAGCACACACACCTCTCAAGGTTACTCCTTGAGGCTGAGAAAAGCCTTATCATGTCAGATATTCAGTAAGTGAATTGGGAGTAAGTGCACTGAAGCTTTGAAATCTTAGCTAAGTGGCATGAAGGACAGATTGTACATATATAATCCTTTAGACATATACAAGTGACTAAGCCTGGGCCTAAGTCTAGATGCAGCCACACTGAAATTCTGCTCTGAGAAGAAGCTGAGAACACAAGGGGATCTTTTCTAAACCTCATGACTTAGTGGTAGGGTCTTCCTAGCAGTTTTGACTGACCCTGCCCTCTATGCAGTAAATAACCAAGTGTACCTTGTGACTATTTCACGGGAGTTACAGCAGTCACCACTAGAAACACTTCTGTGATGTGGAAAAAGTGGAATTTACCTTGAGGATTACTGAGGCAGGTCCTCCCCAGAACTTTATAAATCTCTATAGTCTTTTCCTGAGTCTTGTTTTACTCTTGTATTTAGCATAGAAAGTGGTTCCGTTACGACAAGGCTCAGCACTGCAACAGGTTGAAACAAAGTATTTTGCAATGTGCAGTTTCCCAGAATGATGATTTCCGCAGCTATTCGCCAGCTATACTCACAGAAATGGACCTCAGGTGGCAACTCAGGATATGCACAAGAAAGTAACACATTGGAGAAAGTGATGGTATTCTATAAATAACTGTTGTTTGCTTCTTCAGGTTTTTTTTACATTTTACTATGCATAGCAGCTCAATAGTTTACTTAGCATCATCTGGAAAATTAATAACCCCCACAGTTCATGTTCTTTAAGATACTGCTCTCTCCATTTTGCTATACTCTACTGCCTTGCACACATGTATACCCGTACACACACATTGTTTATACACTTAGAGTTTACAGTCTTGTTAGGCACAAGACTAGCCTAAACTGAAAAGCGAAATCTAATTAGGAAACAGAAATTAGGTATTCTTCCTCCTAAGTCCCCTGACAGGTCTGATTTAATAGTTATTCTAAGAACATGCCTCACTAGGGATTGGGTTGCCACCACTTATCATTTCTACTAATTGCCCTGCTGGTCAAACCTACATTTTTTAAAAGACTGCAATAAACACCAGCAGCTGCATCAGTCTACAGTCTACAATGGATACTGAGCTAAGGACTGAACATATATAAAGGACTTAAGGGTTTGCTGGAAAGCACATAGGGCATCCAGGTTTAGGTTCTAGTTCCCATCTCAAAGATTTTTTGTTTCACCCACTGAAGGTTTAATATGAAATTAATCAGTTCTATGAGCAGAGATTGGAAACCTCAGTTTCCTCATGTCAGTGTTATAAAATATACACTAGAGTTGTGTTTCTTCTTTCTTGCATCCTTTATTGCTCACTGAAATTGGAACACTAGGCAGTGTCAAAACTTCAGCAGGAGCAGCATGTGTCTGTATTTCAAATGGCCACAGAGATAAAATCGAGTTTCTGAGAAGTAAGAAGTATAAGTTTTGACAACCTTAAGCAGATGAAGAAACAATCTGGATTTCCCATCAAAGTGGGTTTACCACCAGCAGGCAGCTAAGCTCGAAACTCGTTTACTCACTCGCTTGCTCACTTCCCTCAGGCCCATTAGGGTGTGGGAAGAGGAATGGAAGTATAAAAGCAAGAAGACTTGGGAATAAAGATAACCATTGTTTAATAAATGAAGGATTGGTAGAAGAAGAAGAGAGAAATAAAACAAGTGATACAAAGGTAATCACTCACCACCTCCCACAGTCAGACTGATACCCAGCCAGTGTCTGGGCAAATGATGGCTAACGACAGTAAACTCCACTATGCTGCATGTTATTACTAAACATGACATTTTATGATGTGGAATATCTCTTTGGTTAGTACAGGTCATCTGCCTGGTTGTGTTCCCTTGCAAACTCCTGTGCATGCACCAGTTGTTCACCGAGGGATAGAGTGAGAAACAGAGACGGCCCTGACATCCTGCACACCATTCAGCAAGAGCTAAAACAACCACATTACCAACACTGTTTTAGCTGCAAATCTAAACCAGCACCATCTGAGCTGGAGAAAATTAACGCCATCCCAGCCAAATCCACTACACTTATTTATAGAGTAAAAGCTCAGACAGCTGGCAGCATGTAGGATGGAAAAAATAAAACTACCTTCATCCTTTGGAGGAAGAGAGTAAGTAACAATCCAATATCAACAGAGGATTCTGAGGTAAAAGAAACGAGTGAGTGCCAAGAGAGAAAACCTGCAGACTTGCAGGTCACTACATTTTAGATATCCTTATTGATTTTGGCTAGATATTTCATTCTGTTAGCACTCTTGTATGCAAGAGAAGTGGTATCCAACATAAATATTTGGAATTCAGGAACTGAAGTGACAAACTTTTCATCTGACTTCGTGTCAGTGACTGAGGGTGGAAATTCTAACACTGCAGTTAGCAAATGGACTGACTGATAATAAAACCTGAAAATTTCTTTCTACCTGATGTGCTTCCTAAGGTGTAAAGGTAAAGTTCTCAAATGAGGAACTTCTTTACCTTCAGTGAACCAAAGCTCCAACTGACAAACCTTATGCCATGGCCAGGGATGACAGGTAGAGAGACACACAGACACTCTAAAGCTGAGGACCTAAGAAAGGCTGGAAGTGGAGAAGTCAGATGCCAAGATGACTTACCTATCACGAATGAATAAATTTTAAAATAAAAAATGATCACACCGATTACTTAAATTATTCATATGTGACAAATTATAAGTAAGTTTTTTTCTTATCAAGCTTTCAAAATCACATTTCTATAAATTACAATTCTGACATTTTAAACAAAGGATTTCATCAGAACTTTTAGCCTGATTAGGCAAAAGCTGTCATCTTCCCTGTAATACTGAACTCTCTTTGACTTTCTTTAAACCACCTCTTGACATGCAGGGGTAGATCAGATGTATTAAAAGTCAGTATGGACAAGAGAGTCAGTATTCTGCTGTAATCAGTATCCTATTAGTGAAAGACTGTGAAGTAATATTTTGAAGGTTACTTTTGGGTGGATTATTTGCCTACCTATTCATCTTTCCAAAGGGAAAGTTACCATAATATACAGCAGACTCTCATCTCAAACTCTACAAATAACAATCAAAAATACATGAAAAAGGCTTAGACACTCTATGAGTTACAGATCATGTACTGAAGAAGACAGAAACTGAATGACTTGCCCAAGGCTGCACAGGAAGCCTGCGATAACTGAATCAAGACGTGGCTGTAATGTTTTTTTCTACATTGTGAGTCCACTTGCAAATTCCTTGAGAGACAGAATGACTTCCTTGGGGACTGAGCCTACCTTCTGCCTCTCCAGACTGCCAGAGCTGACCAGCTGCAGGAATCAGTACACCTCCTGTGAGACAAAGTGCTTCAGGGATTTGTACTTCTTCCAACTCAGAGAGAGTTGGAATTAATGTGAATTACTGTGAAGTAAGGATGCAATCTGTCGGTCAGTGTGCGCACATAAATCTCACAAACAAGGGTACACATATAAACTTAAACAAAGACTTGATGACTTTCCTCATATTACTCCCTGCCAACTTTGCCTGATGATATGAGAAACATAACAATTATATATTTGTATTGACAGAAATACATATGTTAAATATTTTAGCAGAGAAATTCAATTTTACAATTTTTATAAACTGATACAGAAAGTATTTCAAACAGTCCTACCATCTACAGTCTGTATTATTAACCACTTAAATTATGGATAAATTTCAGGTTTAAATATGCAAAGGTAGAAAAAAAATCAATCCCTTATTTTACAATCCACAGTCTAGTAAAAAGCCCCTTTGTTACACAAAACAGCTTTCCAATATTTGGTACTGTAATAGTTCTAGTGCAGTCATGAGCAAATTCTATTTTCAAAACACGTTTTAAGACATATATGAAGAAAGATATAATGGCTGGATATTGGAGAATTTTGACTCTTTACTCTTAAACTCTGAATGTTGTCAAGTAAATCCATTCTTTCTGAAATCAGGAACCTTAAAGTACAAAGATGACAGTAAGAATGTCTGTAAATCAGGATGCTTTCTGTGACCAGATGGACACAAAGAAGCACATGTCTAGCTTATTGCTAGAGAAAAAGAATATATAAAACAGTAAAACTAAGGAGCAGCAGACTTCAGCATGAAAATATGAAAACAAAAGGAAAAAGTAAGCCTTTCAAGAGACAGAAAAAAAGAATATAGTGATAGGCTTACAAAACCTGTTCTGGCCTGCTTGCACATCAGCTTCTGATCAGAGGCTGAAGGAAATAGAAGCACTTGAAAAAACAATCTTTAATCAATACTGAGAAATCATCAAAGGCAGTTCTACTTGTCTCACAAGAAATATAACCATTTCTGAAATAAATGAAGCCCCCCAAGGCAGTCTTCATATAGGAAAACAATCCAACTGTAACACCTCTGTCATTTTAGTATGACACGTCATAGTCATTATGGCACGGAAAGATCCCTCTGGAAAACCACATGCTGTCTGTTGCACACACATGACCTAGAATGCTAGAAGATTGGTGATCAGTTTTGAAGTGTGTGAAGAAGCAAAGACCAAAGAGAGAAAAAGAACAGTGAACATTCAGAGCTAATAGACATCAAAGTAAAAAAAAAAAAAAAAAACAAAAAAACCACCAAAACCAAAATAAACCCACAAAAAAACCCCAAACCAAACAAAACCAACCAACCAACAAAACAAAACCTCCAAAACTTTTTCCATCACAAATCAAACTACATTGTTGTTCTAGAACAACGAGACTGTTACGACTCAAGCAAACCATTGGGGACCACCACAGGATCACCCTGGAGAAGGCTGTGAAGGATTTCAGCCTCTCTGTAACCCCTGTAGTTTTAATCTGTGACTATGCTCATCTGTGCAATTTCATCAAAGAAAGGAAATCAGTCATCCTGATAGCAACATTATGGCTGTATGAAATACATTGCAATGATTTAATCACTACCCTCTAAGACCCAGTTTCTGTGATAGGCTGTTTGGTGCATGGGATGAAGAAAGGTTGCTTTTATCTTGTTTGAGTTTCATAGTGCCTGCCAGCAGAAGGAAGAGTAAAAATCACAGTGAAGAAAAACCCTCTATATTGCCACCAACATCTAAAACCCAGGTCTAACTATGTTGGATTTTTTCTGATCCCATTAAATGCCTATATATTTCTTATTTAGTTTCCCATGGAATCATTTTTCTCAAGTTTAAATTATTAAATGTAAGCACAGACAGGATTCAGGCTGCTGTTCTCAAATACTAAGAGTGTCGTACAAATAGTTCCATTTTATTTGGCATTTGATATTCAGTTCCCTCTAAAAATAATAACTAATATTTTACACTATTCATTCCACACAGTATGTTTTTCTACCACTTTCATTTAAAATCTGCAGGTATCTTTCATCATGCCTCTTTCTAAAGCAGAGCAAGCCTTTTCCTTTCCTTCTCTTCTTCCCTCCTTCTTCTGTCTCACAGCCTGTTAAATTTGTTGGTCCTTTGTATCTCTCTGTAAAGTCCCCAGACTGCATGATAAGAAATTGTTGAATCTTAGAGACGCTTCTCAATTCTGTTTTGTGTGTCTTTTCGTTGGGAATTACTGTCTTATTCTTTACAGCAGTCTCTACTGACTGAAAATAAAACAGGTGTACAAACATCCCACTCTAATTAATTGCAATTATAAAGTACTAATTATAAATACAAGCAAAAAAATTACAAACAAAAGCCAATATAAGAACGCTCAATTAAACAGGGTTTTTCATGGATTTATTGCACAGCCCACTAGTAGCAGTATCAGTATGTCAGTGCCAAACAAAAGGAAAAACTGCACTGGAAACTGGTATAATTAAGATTCCAGGAAAAAAACCCCAACAAACAAACAAAAACCACCAGCAAAACCCACAGCAAACTAAAATATAGTTGTCCCAAGTATTTCTCTCCTATATATGTGCTTTATACTATAAAATATTTGGTCACACATCTATACAACTTCTCTGATCAGCAATGATGGAAAAATTGCACAAATACTAAAACATCGAATCACCACACTGTATGGTAAAGAAACATCATGATTAGTAAGCAAATAACCACTCTGCTAAAATGAAAAAAAGGAAGACTTTACATAAATACAAATTCACATCTTGAAACAGATTTCTGAGATGAAGATCTATGTTAATGATAATATATATTGCTAATGCTAGCTGTTAACACTCGTTCTTTATGTACTCTGACTCACATTTGCTCTCATTAGATATATGAAAGGATACTGGTGAAGTTGGTTTTTCTATGCTTCCCAAAAGGGGATGGAGAAAGTGAATATCAATTAGGAAAGAAAAAGTAAATATGCTTTGAACTTGTTCAGTATTCACTCTCCTATTATCTAAACTAAATGTTATTATCTAAATGTTTCCTGTAGGTTGAATACATGCGTGTGTAGGGATGCAAAATCCAAATATCTAGCATGAAACTTTTCTCTGTTGGTATCTGTTCATCACTACCCATAGCTCCTGACACTTTGCTACTTTTATATAAAGTTATATCTGTAAACTTTTGCAGCACTAGATAAGACTTGGATTGTTGTCAACCTTTGTATTTTGTTCCTTTAAGGTATTAATTTCCCAAATTTCTGAAACATCCTCTTATTCCCCAGAAGTCACAGAACTACCCTCTCTGCGATTCTGATTTTACCCTGGTAGGAGTACTGAGAATGGCTTCAAAACTCTATCCAAGAAAAAATTAACAAACTAGTACTATGAATTAAGTAAACTGTGGCTTCTTCTCTACTGAGTCATCCAAATATAGCAGTGTTTTTGTATTATTATAGTCGTCTGCAACTAAGCTTTGTAGGAATTATTCCAAATATATTAGTGTTCTGCTTTTGAGATGGAGAAAGACAAATTATTTTAATATACTGCTATTATGGTTAGTAGGAAAACAGCTCAGTATTGCTAATTAAGCTATTTGTCAGATCCTCTGTTTCAGTTTCATGATATACATGGGCATTTTGCCTTTTTTCCCTAAACCATTAGGAATATAAAAACAAATTAGGTAATGTTCTGTTAGCACACTACGTATCCCCAGAGCACACTTCTATGTATGCAGTTATCTAAATACAGGCTATGAAAGGATATCTTAAAATATCTTAAAAATTTAATTTTATCAAAATATCTTCACAAGTGTAACTTTTGTTCAAGCATGCCACTGGAGCAAAGTGTGGTTCCAGGTATATTAAATACATAGAAAATATCTACTAATTTAGATTATAAGACATATATGCGGAAACAATAAAATATCATTTGTTTTAAGCATTTTAGTATTAAGTGTAGTATCCTAAGGACAAGGGTGGGGAGTTCGGGAGTTTTTTTGAATAAAGGAGAGGACGCTAGGAAAAGAAAATTAAATAGCAATGTTGGATCCTCTTCTTCTACAAATAAAAATGTATTTCAAAGAAATGTTTCAACTGTTTAAAACCAAGAATAATTTAAATCACTTTTTTTTTTTTTTTGCAAAGTTTCTATTCACAGGACAGGAGCCTACAGGAAAGAACAGTATACAACAAAAAGTACATTACAAAGGATGCAGAAAATGTGCTAATATTAACAGTGAGTAAGCTGCAGATTTTTTGAAAACTTAAATTGTATTAAGCTTTTTAATTGTTGAGAGGCTTATGAGTACATACAGCTCTAAGGGAAAAATATTTTCCAATGAACTACAAAAATTAACTTTACCTCTTATATTATGTGTTAATAACATGTATTTGACCTTTTTGTCATCTTAACTATTAAAGAAGGGAAAAGATTTCACCCTGAAGGTGCATGGCCAGGAGTCATTAATATTATTTGATATTACCTTGTAGAAGTATTACAGGGGATGATGCTGTTCATGCAGCATGGATTCATTTTTCTTTGGCACTGGCCATTTTTGCTAGGTGATACATTTAAAAATCACCAAGAACATTATTTTTTTAATGTCATAGACTGGCATAGTATAGAATCAATCAATCTATCTATCTATCTATCTATCTATCTATCTATCTATCTATCTATCTATCTCTGACAATTTTTTCCA
>VYXC01009625.1:386771-456993 GCA_013397175.1 Platysteira castanea | reverse complement strand
TCTATTGACCTAGGCTATATAGGGATGCAGTAAGAAGTACAGAAGCAGATGCTTCTGCCTTCTCTTTTAAGACAAAAAGTGAGCAGGAATATTAGAGTTCAAATAAATTTGCTTAACTTATTCTAGTACCACTGTTGCTACTTTAGCTTTTCCTGTACTTCATGTAATATATGAACACCAGCAGAAAAGATTTTTAATGGCCACCATTATCATAAAAATTAAAAATCATTAAAAGCTATTAGCAAACACCAATATAGCATTTACAGTCTTTATTTAAATCTCTCTACTTAGATAGCAGACACTTTACATGGTCAGCTACAGTCAGTCAATATGAGATGATGATTGCTCCAATCATTGAAGACTTTTTTTAATATTGTCATAATATAACCCAAAATTATATACAATACCATTCCTCCTATATGCACTCTACCTTTGGTGCCTTTTTCCAATTTGTTTGTTCAAAGTAATTTCCACAGTTAATCCCAATGATTTATTTACCACCCACTGGAATCTTACTCATTTATTTTTAATCTTCTTTCATCTCTTTATTAACCCTCTTGTTATTTAGCAATTATAATCTACCTTTGTTCTAACTCACCTTCAATGATTTGAACATGGATTCGTTTTCGGTATGTTTAATCACCTAATTTTTGCACCAGTTTAACTATAATGAAATATCCACTGAAAGCGATATTGTGTGGGGACCGATACCAAAATTATCATTATTTTAAACTGCTTATAAGTTATTATTAAGCAGGATATAACTTTTTTTTAAGTTCCATTCTGAAATTTAGAAACTTCAATTTGCCTTAAATATTATCACTTAGTGTTAAATGCTATTTGTGCAACTATGTTCAATAATATTGGCACCACAGCAGAAAGTGCTTATGCCTGAACAGTTCCACTACTCGTTACCACCAATAAGATGAGCAGCTCACCTGGGCAAGTACTCTGTCTATCAGTTATAAAAAGCAGATGTCATACAGGCAGTAATTTGAGGGTCAGGGACTTCCTAAACCCAAAGTAGCTTCTTTGCATTTAACATAAAAGTAATAGTAGTCTAAGGCACCAAATAAGTCTAAATTCTAGTAATTTCTCATTTGATCACAGCAACATGTAATGTTCTAACAGCAGTGTTGGTCTTTCTCTGACTAAATTTCAGATAAATCATTTTTATGCAACGGAAGTTTGAAATGCATTTTACAGGCCATAAAATGCAGTGTGCACCAGAAATGGAAAAAAAAAAAAAAAGTAAAAGTCATACAGTAGACAATGTCTTGTGGTATATTGCAATAACAAAAATACTTCTGTTCTTATTCAATTCCAATTTCAATTAACTCAAAACTAACCAAGCAACAGTACTATTAAGTCTGTATCATGTCATTAAAGAGTTAGATGGTAACTTCAGTGCTACAGGTTAGTTTCAGTTAGAAATTCATAGCAGCTCTGTGTGATAAAGCCACTCATCAGACTGAAGATTGTGCAGTAGCTTTGGTTTGGAAATAGCCTGTTCTTTCAAGATGCAGCTTCTTTTAACAAATATTTTGTCAGCATGTGAAATAAAAAGATAGTACTGGTTTTATCTCACTTCTGAGAAAAAAAAAAGGGAGAAAAACCTTGAAAAGGGGACAAAAATAACAAAACAACTAAAAACATCTCAGTTTGAAAATGAATCCCATTGCTACGCCATAGAAATTTAAACAGAGCTATATATTTTTAGACAGATTCACATATCCATGTTCTGTGAAGTACAGAAAATGATGTAAAAAGTGCTGGAAAACAATCTACTTAAGTATATCAGGTGGGCCATGCAATATCTCTATAAAAAGCCTTTGAAAAGACCCGTTAAGAATACTTCATGTATTTTGAAGAAGCAAGTGAATCCAGTCAGTCGAGACACCATCCCTATATTCAGGAAATTATAATCCTGGGAACTCCAAACTTAGATAGGTTCAAGTAAAAAAAGTACATCTAATATGACAAATTAATATATTGGATAGAAGATAGAATTTAAAAAATTGATTTGTAAGCATAAATATAATTTATGCAATATCCACAAGCTGTACAAAACCTTGCTGAAAGAATCCAAAGCCATATGCCTTCCAAAGCACGCCTTTCACAAAGATAAAACTTCAGGTAAATTTTAATAATACCATGAGGCATAAATAGCTAAGAGTTGGACAGATAATATTTATTCCTGTTTATTCCTCACTATATTTATAACGACCAGTGAGTACCCAGATATTACAGTAGTATATACTGAAAAGTGTTTCGTGTCCTAAGAATCACAAAGGATATTTATGTATAAAATTCTGTGGTAACGAGATACAATTTGCTTTTATGCCCAGGAAACTTAGTACTTAAACTGATGCACTTTTTTCTTTTTATCTTTTTTTTTTTTTAATCTTTTTGGGTTTTACTTTTTTTATTTTCACTCAAAGCATTTTGTTCACATGCTCTCTGAACTGTTTCTACAATGAGCAGATTATAGACTGAAATAAAACAGCTTTTTGTGGAGGAAATTTCTTTTTGCTAGTTTTGTATGTCACTGAATTTGCAGAAGGGAGGAAGGTTTCCAGAGATAGCCTATTTAAGTTTTTAGAATATAGATATCTTGTTTTATATTAAAATGGAGCTGTAAAAATAAATAATGAAGTCATTTATCTGGGATATTAATCTACACTATAAATGCATCACTTTGGGCTGAAGATTTCTGTGAGCATGATTGTCTTTTATTTTTTCCTCTCTATGTAATCCTTCCCACCAGTGTCAGGCATGAAGGTATAAAAAGTTAGTCAGCACACCTACAGGACTTACAATTAGCATTTGTGGGTCACAGGAATGTCTAGGAAACACAGTCTACTGAACTGCCTCAGCCATGAATCTCTCCCTAATTACTTGTGTAGATTATATTTAGCAAGGGAAGTTCCTATCGTATTGCTTAGCAACAGGAGTAAGATTCTCATTAGATTATCGTGTCATTATCCCTTCAGCTCAGCCAACTCACACTCACGTATTACTGAATATATAAACAAGCAGACCTCAGAGAGCCAGCCAAAAAGATGTGAGACATTGCAGCAATTAGAACTAAGCCTTCATGTGGACAGTTCTCTGTTCACAGTCTCAAGGACAGATTTGCAAAAATGGGGAAAAAAACCCTCAAAATGAAGAGTCTGAGCTGCAGTATCCATGGTTGGGTAGGATAAGAAGTTGCCTAAGTTATGTAAGTTGAAATCTAAGTCAACTTAGATTAGACTTTAAAAGGAATGAATGATGCAATTGTTAGAGGATTTCTGTAGTTAAGCTGCAGGAAATGTAATGTCTTTTTGCTAAAAATTTCATTATATTGTGAATAGTACTAAAATAAAAGCAGTTTCTGAAGATGCTTTGTTGTACCTTTTATACAGAAAGTGTCATCTGAGGTACAGTTACTGGGATTTTGTGAGTGAAGACACAAAGGAAAGCATTTCCAACATCTGACCAAAAAAACCCAAAAACAAACAAATAGACAGTGAAAATGTAATGCTTGCTATGGATCCTCTCTTGCATGACTTCTTTCCAGTCTTCTACCTTTATTATTTGAAGGGAGAAATTAAGTACAGCCAGGAGAGATCGAACCACCAGAGGATCATAATTTCTCCTGGGTTTGCATAAAACAAGTTTGAGCGAAGATAAAGAGAATAGAAAAGAAAAAATAAAGTAATTGTTTTAAAACTCTTGTAATCTTGTGGCTACACAGAAGCCTTAAGGAAACAGTATAACCTGGTATTCACACCCTCTGCTAAAAGCACTGCAAGCTAGCTTGGCCTGAATTTGTGATGTTGAAAGTTCTCCAATTCTTAGGACACCAACTGCTGAAGTACCTTAGAAATATTACTCCTTCCTGTAATATCCATTATGTCACCAGTAAAGACAAATAACACCATTTGGGAACTTTTTTCCACTTGAAACAGATGCCAAAGACATTGACATTTTCTGTTGATATTTCTCACTAACAACTAATCTTGAGCCTGGCAAAGGCATCTTGATATGTAGGGTCTTAATGCTAAACTTGTTGGAAGTGACAGATGTTAACCTTATTAAATCAACTCATTCACACAATTACAGTTCTGCTCATTTCAGCTTCATTATTAGTCTGTCTAGTTTGAATCTAGATGCAATATCAACTTCCACTGAAAACTTAGGCTGACATTTTGTAAATTAAGAAAGCAACTGATAGACTGAGCAATGAAGTTACAATTCATATCTGACATTATTATAAATTCTTAAAAATAGAAAGGATGCAATAAAAAGGAAACAACGTATACTTTGATGCTGTTGTGGTACTCCATTGATTCTGTGCAAATATGTAAACCAGTTTTATTGGTCGTGATAATTTCTAAAGTACATTTCTATTTTTTTTCCTGTGGAGAACATAAGAAAGAATCAATACCACTCTGTCTTAAATGGTATGATGTTTAATACTTATACCACCTAATAGGTTGAGTATTTATTTTCTTTTGAAGATATTTGTTTACTTAGTTTAATTTAGCTTTGAAGATTTTATGAAACTGCAGCAGTATCCTAAGTCCTGAATAACAGAACAGGACAAACCAAGCAGGCAGACATCATGTCAAATTGCAGTGTGCTAATTACTAAAGTCATAACTAGTTATAAAAATTACAGAAGAAAGTATAAGTTATTGAGTGATCCTGTTCTGGAAAAAACTCAAAAAAATCCCCCAAAAAAAACAACCAAAAAAGGAAGAAAAAAATAAATAAAAAGAGTACTTTTCCCTAACATTAATTTCCACAGGTGCAAGACAATATTTGTGTGTGTGTGTTGAGGACTATCTTGTGTCAAGACGAGACATCTCATGAGTAAGTTATGAGATGTTGAGTAGTGCCATAGATGTTGAGGGAGCCAGAAGTCTGAAATTGTTGTGAAAAAACAGCATGTTAGAAATTATCCACTGATCCATCTGCAGCTCTACAGAACAGCCTGAATGAGAAAGGTCATCTACACAGAGGAGGACAAGGGGATTCTATGCAATCTGATCTGTACAATTCTAAGACTGTTTTTGAAATCAGTGGTGAAGCAAAACATTATAACCAAGTACGAGTAGTAGAACACAGTATTAATTACAGGTGAAATAAATTATTTGAGTTTCTCAATTGGCCATCATTGCCATTAACACTGAGATAATGTTACACTTGAATGTCAAGATGAGTAAGTGGGTGTCATAAGATTGTGAATACTCTTGAGGTGCAGTGGACCAGAAAGGAACAATGTACCAAGATTTCATTTGGAACAGAGTGAACCAGGATTGCCAGGAAACCAAGGAGGCTAATGGATGAGAGCCACAGGAAAAGAGTAAAAGTGAAAACACAGTAATGGTAGTTGTGGAGGTGCCCCCCCTGGGGATGGGCCCTGGGAGTTGAAGCGTGGTTACACAGGGTTTCCAGGCTCCCTGGTGTTATCCTGTTCCTTATTGGTTATAGGTGTTTTCCCCGCCCCGAAAACTGTGGTTGTCCCATGATTCCTGGGTCTTTGGTAGTCAGTCTGTGCCTGACCTGGTGGACGTGCAGTCAGAGAAATAAAAGTATCCATCAACATCTACCAAAAATATTGTTCCTGATTCTTTCTATGGACAAAGCTGCCTTCAGGGAGGGTTGCAAGCTATCCCCGCTGCAACAAGTAGTCTGCTCATATGTTGCACCAGTCATGTTAACTAAACAGTATCCAGGTCATTTCCAAGAATAGTAATATTTTTAGGTGTTCTGGTGTTGAAAACACACCAAGACCAAATAATATGCCATATATTAATGATCTTTAAGGACATAGTGTAATTCAAAAAATTCCCATCCCCATCAAATCTAAAACAGATAGAAACCTCACACTAGAAGCCTGTTCACAAGATCACTCACTGCATCCCGAATTCTTCTTTTTAAATTTATGCTTGTGTTCTTCTGATTAGTAAGCATTCCGTTTTAGTGTATGTTATCCAATAAGAGGTTTTTCAGAGGCCATCTTACTGCCTCCACAGCTCTAAAAAAATTAAAAACACTATGTGGTTAAGGGGACAAAAAAGGGAAACAAGCCTTTTGTATTGTTCTGCAGCAAGTGTACATAGAATTTTTACATTTCTCTCCAGATATCCAAAGAAGTACCCAAATATCAGGCTGATGAAATTCAGAAAAGAAATGTAAGCCTGTGTAAGATTCCAAATAAATGTCCGGATTTCCAATTCAATTAGTTGAAACCTACAGATGAAAATAATTAAAATAGTGGTCCATTTAAAGCTAATATGAACATATTTTAGTGCTTGGTTTCACTAACTTCCAAAAGGAGAAACCAGTCCTAAAAGCTACAGAGTTTTATGTTAAACATCAACCATAATTTTCATAAGTCATTCAAGAATGTGCTCCTCCAGTAACCACCTATGCCCTAGTAGGTTCTGTACAGGTGGTTATGTTCTAATAGACCCTGCTCTGAAGCTTTAAACATAGGGAAAAGTAAATATTTTGCATCTTATGAAATGAATGATCAGGTAATCATACAGATGCTGCTTGCACTTTCCTTCCTGTTTAATTTCCCAATGTTTTCTACACTAGTAATTATCACCCGACATTTTGTTTTAGACTTCCTTGCTTACATGCATATTTAAAGTTTAGCCTGTGTCAACACATGATATCTAGCTCACTCATAACTTCTAATTTTCATAGTCTTGCATTCTCCAGTCCTATTGGAGAAAAAAAAAAGTTTACTCTGGACTTACTGAAGGAACATTAATAACTTTTTCAGATGGACCTTAAAGGCTGAAGTTGAATACATTTAAAAATACCTGCACTTCTTTATTTTCTTGTTCTACTAATAAAAAAAAATACATGGACATAATGACAAAATCAAAATAGCACCACTGTTGCATTCATTAGACCATTACCGCTGGTATTTTTAATTAGGGCATAAAAAATTTTATCGTCACAATGTCTCCATTTGTCCTTATTAAAAAATCACGTCAGCTCACTGGTAACTACTGTTGTTCAATCACTGCCACTTACTGTCAAGTGCTGCCAAACTGGAGTTCCCCCTTTCACTCAGTTTTCTTTTAATGAAAGTTTTTTAATATCTAGTAAATGGAAAAAATACTGACTTCTCTGAGGGGACCAGCATAATACTTATATATGAACAACATACTTATAAGATACATATACTTAAAATATAATACACATATACTTAATAATGAACAAATACGAGGAAAATAATACCAATTTTGTAGAGCTCACTTTAGCAATACACAAAAGTAGTCAACCAAATTGCCTGCAACTAAGATTAAAAAAAAAAAAAAAGAAAACAGAAAACCCCCAAAACTTAAAATGAACAATGTATATCATGCTCTAGTTTTTTATAATGACCTTGTGTCCTATCAGAACAAAGACAGAAATGAATTTGTGACTTTTAGCAGCAAAAAAGAAAGGAAACTAAAATAATTCCAAACAGGTAGCTGGACTTAGCCGATGTTATAATACAGACAAAAGTTAAACTCTTCTAAAAATGAACTATTCAGAAGCTACTTCTTTGACAAGAATGATACTGATGAACTACTTATTTCAAAATGAGACTACTTCAGAACTGTTACCTCCATTCCCTTGGGTGAATTTTTCACTCTATAATAAATAGTTCACTGAGATTTTATTTCTCTCAAGATATTTTGATTTTTACAGCTTTTTATGTCCATTATTTCATTAAGGGATTCTAAAATTCTGTTTCTATGAATTAACAGTGAAAGTTTCTTTATTTTTATATTTTTTCTTTGCTTTCTTCTTTGTTACTGTGTTCACTTTTCTAACATGTCTGACCTAATAACTTTTGCAGACACCAGTTTCAATGTTAAGCACACACACATGAACAAGTCAGACAAAATCACTGACCTCCAAGAGGTGTTGGAGAGGCCCAGTATAGCAGAAGGTTGTGAACAAACTTTGATTGTATGATTACAATCTGACTTAAGATTTTTTTTTTTTAAATAATACAAATAAACAAACCCCAACAAAAGATATTCCAAACAAATTTGGAAAAACAACCTAAAGAGAACTGATAGCTAACTGTTGGATAATATTAGAAATTTCATTAAAATATTTCAAGTTTTAACTACATTAGGGAAGCTGAAAACAGGCTCTCCAGAATAAATTAATGTATTTAAAAGACTTTTTTTTTTTTTTACATAAATATATTTCTTTTTTTTTTTTACATAAATATATTTCATGAAAAGATCTGTTTATATGTTTCTAACCAGAATGTGCATCCAACTGGGGAGCTGAGTGAAAAGCCAATAATTCATTGTAAATACTATAAGCCAAACCTAAATGCTTACCTAAGAAAATGAATTGTGCTCATACATAAAAATAGCTTAGAGAGAGAATTTTTTATAAGTCATGAGTACACAGAGAATTCTTTAAACCTAATGAGAAATTGAATTAATTACTTCTTTAATAAAAATTAAAAGTGGGGTGGCAGTTCTTTTTGGCAGTTTGGGTGGTGTATTTTGCTAAAACTTATTAAAAGCAACGAACAAAACATTCTAAAGCCATTTATTTACAATCTAACTTTCTAACTATGAGATAATTAAAATGCTAAATTCTCCTTTTTAATTGTCACAGTAGATCCCCAGCTTTTCTATTTTCTTTACAATATTTCCTTTAAACAAAGTTCCATCCAAGAACTCTGAAAGCATTAAAATAGTTTTACTAAATTTAAAAAATCAGATTGCAATTATCCACATGCTCTCAAGCAGTGGGATTTGCCCAATTTTATTTATGTAAGCCAAAAATCTTATTTTTAGAGTGAGTAAAATAATGAAGAAATAATAATGAGTAGAAGAATTATCGAGTAAATGTTTAATCTCTTAACAATGATCACTTCCACATGACAGTATGAAGTAGCATAAAGTATCAAAGAAGGCAGAAAAATTCAGAAAACAAATACATTGCTTAATTATATGTCACGGACTGTGTCTAATGGGCTGCCCTCCTTCATCTGGGCTGGAAAGTGCGTATGGAATCAGGCTGCTAGATCACTTTGAAAGCTGGAGATGCCTCAGAGAGCAGTAATTTGTTGCTGCTCCTGCTCACTTCCCCTCAGTTCAGCAGCCTCCTTCGTGGTGCAGATCAAGAGGACACATAAGTAACCTGGCAATTTTCAAATACATTTTTTAGAAAAGGGAAGAAAATAGTACCTTTCCTGAGCAGAGTGCTTTGGTGCCTGCACAGACTGGTAATAAAGAGTAATAGATGGACTAGATGGTGAATAAATTCAGCAGAAAAGGTGTTCCATTGGGAAGTAGCCACAAACATCAGACAAAATTTTCCTTGACATTGTGAAGGGCTTTAACTCTGCAAATGCTGGCTCAGACTGCAGTTTCAAAAGTCCCTCAGCTTGCTGTACTATGAATAGATGTGCTCCAATGAAATGGAAAGCCGTGATAGACTGTAATCTGGAGAGACACCTGCACTGTAAATAGTCTGAAAAGTTATATGAATTATCATACATTTTTATTTAAAAAATTAGTGTTGAAATCATCAGTGCCATTTAAAGATCACCCAAACTGGAAAAAACGTAAAAGAGAAAATTTCAAAGATTCTCAAACCTGCCTTGTCTGCCCAACAATATAATATATGACTTAACACAAAATATGTGTGTTTTTCCTGTATTTCCATGACTGTGTCAAAAGTTATAAACTTTTTTTGCCTAAAAGAAGAATTGGAACGTTACCCACTACTTACTGAAAGCTCTTGTCATGGAATGCAAGTGCCTCTTCTTGTCTGAAATTTCAGGTCAAGGATAGGAATGCATACTACACATAGGGATAGACCTGGATTCACTGGATTCAGAATTGATCATTCCCTTAAAAATAGTCCTAAAGATATTTCAAAGAACCTCCTCACTATAAAATTGCTTCTTCTCTCATCTAGTTTCCATTAGGAATTTGTAACAAACCATTATACCACTTATATCGCCACAGCTCTTCTCAAGCTCTATCTAAAACTGTCAGTGCATACTGATTTGAAAGAGAATTTTACATTTCTAAAGAATTTATTTACTAAGGCTTCAAATCTGCCATGTAATCCTGCCAGATATTTCATTTTCAACAGAAAAATACTTCATATGAATTAAAACCACATCATTAATTCTACTTTTTGTACAAAATAACCAAAGAAAATGCTGTATATCCATGCCAGAAGAACATTAGGATTTCTAAAGAAAGGTTATGACAGTCATTAATTCTTTGCAGATAGTGTTCAGTATTAATTATAAACATTGAGTTTCTCAACTGAAATTTAAACCTGAATGGAACACCCAAGGACAAAACGAGTACACAAAGAAAGGCTTGACTCCAAATCAAGATCCTCTAGAATGAAAATGATACACTAGGATAAGCAAAACACCCCAGAACTGAATCTTAGCATATAAGCCTAATAAATTCCTCAAAGTTTACCAACTTCTTGAAACAAAGATGATTTAGAACATAAAGGGATGTCTCTTTAATGATATTCTTTCTTTTTCACTTTATTTATGTCTCTAAAACTCAAAATCTTTTTTGAAGAATATTTAAGTTGCAGAAAAAATAATTACTTTTATAGTTATACCGTAACATTCTTCTGACTTTAAAAATCATATGAGGTAGGCTGATAAGCCACACAAAATCCATTCCTGTGGCAACCCCTATGCATTCATACTCACCTGTGAGATAGACACGTTTCTACACTGAGCCGCATGGAATCCTGGCCAAGGCACTGGAAGATTTCTTGGAGCTGAAGTTTGTAGCATTGCTTCTATAATTAATTACATTACAGACAGACCTTAAGGATAAACTAAGATGTCTGTTAGGACTTATAAAATTTGCTCTTGTTTTGACGCAGACTTCTGTGTGATTGTCACTGTTCCCTTTTTTCCATATATTTGTCTTTATTTTTATAAAAAAGGGTGGTTTTATTTTTCTGCTTTCCAACAGTTCTATGAATATGTGTATGCTAATGTTTACTTGGGAATCAGACGCCAGAATAGTGTAAATGATAACTTACCTACAGAAAAAAGCCCAAACAAAACAAGAAACATATTAAGAACAGGTAGAATTGTGACAATCGGAATATTGCTACACTCAAATTAAAACATGCATATGAGAACATGACAGTACAAGGTTTGGGGGGTGGTTGTGCACTATTACACACAGCTTACATATCTGTAGTGATGAATCATCTTGAGAACATCATCTTAAATCAAACAGAAACCTATTTATGGAAATAGACACAAAGTCACTGAAAACAAAGAGGGTTTCAGAAAACTGCTTGAAATGAAAAATGCACATTTGATATTAGTCCTTCAATTTTCAAGCTGTTATAACTTCAAGTGAGGTTGAAGTAATCTAGTGAGCCTGCAAGAAATTGAACCCAATGTCATAGGTGATCTTTTGCAGTACTACAATTATGTAAAAAATGCCACGGGGTTTTTATTTTATTTTATTTTATTGTATGTTACTTGATACATTTATTGTACAGTTGAAGTTACCTACACTTAGTAGAAAAGATAAAGAAAAAAAGAAAGGAAAAGATAAAGAAAAAAAGAAAGAAAAATAAAAATTGCCTATGTTTGTACAGAGCTTGATGCCAATGAACACCAGGAGGTAGAAGACAGTGGCTTTGATTTACCAAAACCCATTCGCTACAGTTTAAGTTAGGATGCACAAAAACTTGATAAAATGTTTCCTGAATGCCATCCTTTGCAAGTCTTGCAAACTCTGGTGGCATTGCATTTAGACAGCCTCACACAGCAACAAACTGCAACATCTAGGCCTAGTAAAACCTGTCAGCCTAGATTTTACTCAGCTTTTTATTTTGCCATGTCTGGGAGTTCTTTAAGCAAAAATAGTGCAAATGCTTTCTCACAATAGAGAGATATTCAAGCAAACAGTCTTCTCTGATAACAGATGAATGTTTTCTTTCAAGTAGTTGCAGTTTAGAGAAACAAGTAGCACAAGTAAATCTGAACACTCAAGGACCAGAACACGGGATGGGAAATATCACAGCAGAACAACAAACAATATAGTAAACATTACACTGAACTTGTATCTGGAAACACAGCTGCCAAAAGTTCTATTTCTGGACACTTTAGTGAAAGCAAAGCACACATTTTTGACAGCTGTAATCCAAGGACACATTTCCATTTGCACTTCTAACTTATACAGTCAAGAAGATGAAGGACTACACTATCATTGCCAGGTTTTTTTGAAAGCAGCTGTTCAAAACATCTCAGAATAATCTGCTGGCTGTAGTACTACAACTCAGTGCTCCTCTAGCACTTGCTAAGACAAAAGCATAAAATCACATTACCCTCACGCATTTCAAAGGTTGTGTAAAAACTATAAACATTGACTCCGAGGCTCCAGAGAAAATCTTATGTCTGGCATAAATTCCACTACAATTATCACTGTCAATTATGCAGCCGATGTCTGTAAATGAGGCAGTATAAATAAAATTCAGAGGCTACCAGGAATATAAAAAGGATTAATTTATAGTACTTACATTTATATTCAGTCACATGTGTAAATTACAAGCACAATTTACTGATTATTCTGTATAGCATTAAAAGACACTTCCTTGTGTTTAAAAAAGGCCTGTCTTGATACATTACATTGATTTTAAGAGAGAGATCAATTGTGTGCTTCTGGTCTTTAAACCTTCTTATAAAGTCTTACAGAAACATGATTGATGAGAGAGAAGAAAAAGTAAACTTCTCAGTGATTTTCATGTAATAACAGAATGCAGTAAAAGTAATTGTAAAACCAAACAAGTTCATTGTACCACTGCAGGTCACATTGTCCCCAGTGGCACTACATTTCATACACACTTATACTCTACAATTCTCTTTTTTCCTACATAAGGACCAGGAGATTTTTCTGGCACTTTATCTGTTTTAGATAGGGCCTTGTACAAATCCATCTTTAAGAAGCACTGCTGCTCACTGCTCCCTTATCCTAGGAGCAAAGGCAAGTGAAGGAATAGGAAAGGCACAGACTTTGTGAACTTCATAGGAGCTCATAGGATGATTATGGGCTCTTGGTAAAAGAATGTGGTTAGAAAATACAAGTGCTGGTGGCATTTGCAGTTAAATGGAATATTAAATCAAAATACATGGAAACAAAATTAAAATGCTATTTATAATTATGATTGGAAGAATATTTAACAAGATAGAACAATTTATATTGGAAGGAAGATCTGGAAACCATTTAGTCCATCCCAGACTCCAAGTAGACCCAATTGTGTGGTGATGCCCTGGGCCTCATTCAGCAAAGGATGGAGGTTCCTGAGCCTTTCTGGGCAACCTGTTCCCATCAGATTTTTTTCCTTATATCTATTTGGAATTTCCTTTCTCATATTATCACTGTTCTTCTCAAAGCATCTGTGTGTGTCTTGTCCCATCTACTATCTTCACATTAGGCTGAAGGCAAAAGTACGTTTCCCAACTCCTCAAACCTTCTCTTCAAGCTTGAAGAAAGTAAATTCTTCCACCATCACCTCATTTATCATGTGCTCCAGATCCCTAATAATCATGATGAGACTCCATTGGAGATGCAGTCTGGGGAAAATGCCAAGTAAAATTTCAAACACGAGAGGAACTGATTAAAAATTAATGCCCTCATCTGATATGTCTTTCTAAAAGTCCCTGTTTGGTTATTGTACAGATCCAAAAGCTCCCCAGTAACAGTTTTTTCCTGGGAGCTTGTTAGAATATTGTTAGAATACTGCAAGGTCGAAAACAGCAGTAAAAATCAATTGATCTATCATGTGTAACCAAAACACACATACAGATGGTTGATCTAAAGCCCATGTGAAGCCATCAGCAAAGAAAATCTTATTCATAGCCTATGACTTCTCCCTGAAAGCAGAGTAAAGACAAAAAAAATTCTAATGATGTAGAAGTAGAGAGAAAGGAGGAAGAAATTTTTGAGTTTGTTTCATCAGTGAAACCAATAGGACTCAATTTTTCTTTTTCTTCCCTTCTGATTTTTTTGTAAAATTGTTCTTATTCCTGAATTTCCTTCACAGTGCCTCATGCTATACTGTTTCCACTTTTGCAGTACTTTGAGGCACAGGAGAAATAAAAAAAAAGATACCCTGCAGTTAGGGAACAAAAAGAGTATGATTTTAGTGTAAGTGTCAAAAACCATGGATTTCCAATGTCATATATATGAATTATAGTAAAAACTGCAGAAAACAAGTTTACTCAAAAGCTCTCATGCTGACATGTTCCTTGTGTTAAAACCACAATGCATGTTTAGAAGAAATAGTGCCCATAAAATATTTCCCAAAGAGCCATATAAGTGTTTTAAGTACACATTTGCACGTAGCAAAACCACACTCCTTGAGTTTACTTGTGTAGTTTCTGAATAGAGTGGATTAGTAGATTATCTCTCGCTTGCTGCAAGATTCTACAAAAAACAAAAAAAAAAGGTAAAAGGGCACTGTGTCTCCTCTGAACACCGAAAGCATCTGCTTTCGTTTTTCAGGGCAGGGAAAACAGAATCACTTAGTGTGCAGTTACACATTTTTATCTCATAGTACTGTTTACTATGACATTTAGTATAATCCAGAGTATATAAATCTCAATGTAAATCAAATAGGATGACACAGAATCTTATTTAAGTGTACATAAAAGTTCTTTGATGAAATTAAGCCACTTTTATTATCATTCACAGTGCACTTGCACTGAGTATTGAGAACTGTTCAATAAGCTTTTTATTTTTCTGAAAGAAAATGAGAACGTTTTGAGGCTTGCTAGCTGAGTTTTGTGTTTTAAAGCTACCCAATTTAATATAAACAAACAAATGCACCTGTTTTCAGCAATTAAGGTTAAAACAATTTGTTTCTCCCATGGTACCTATTTCAATTTAAATATTAAGAAAATAAGTAAAATTCTCTCAACCTATCAAAAATTCAATTAGTAGTACCAGAGGATGCAAAATCTGTAGTTTGTGAGGAAATCAAAGCCACTGACTTGCATGCTCTTTCATCAGCTAAATTCACATGTAAGTGAAAGTGCATTTAGTGAAGCCGCATTCTGTAATACTGTCTTCAAATATCTTTCTGGACAGATAATGCAATTAAGCATTACTGAGTAATGTTTAAAATATTGTCTCACTAGGCATGTTATCTTTAAAGACCTAGAAAGTTGTGTTAAATTTCACTGGAGTAGCTTCTACAGCATGAACATTATCTTACAGAGTTGACAGTTACAGAGCAACACGGTGGTAAAATCTGTCTGCACAGATGGAGATAAATTATTCATCATTTTATTTATGAATACTACACATTAAAACAATATAGATAGACAGTCAGGTAGGTGCATAGGTACAGCTCTTTGTACTAGAAATATCTTTGTGGTTTTAATAGTGAGGCTTCAAAGACAAATATTCTGGTGTCTGCATTTATAGCAACTGCTAGTTAAAAGACAAAATCATACCAAGAAGACTTCACTTCATATCATTATTTCACAAAATCAAAACAAAATATGCAGAAACCTATGTTTTCTTTCATCATAGAATATAAGTAGAAAGTTTACTTTGAGGAGGAGCTTTGCATTTTTATTTCATACCTGAATTTCTATTTGATTTTGATTTTTTTTCCCATTATTTGGAAAAGAAACCAGTAGGATTTAAGAACATCCACTCACATTGAAGGACTTGAATTGCTGAAAAAATGAACCAAAAAATTCATGATTTACATAAATTATTTTCATTGACAGCAAAGTATGAGATACCTGGTTGAATATTTCTTCTGAATATTTTTTCCAAATAAAACAGAAAGAAAGGAAGAATCTTACAAAGTAAATTGTACATGAAAGCACAAGAAAAGCCCAACCAAATTTGCTTCTTCAGTCAATTTAGTGAGAAGACTTATAAGAAACCATTCTATATATTCTTAGTAACAAGCACAACCTAACATATGACTAACTTTTACTTGCTTATTTTGGTTATTTTTGTCATAAACACTTGCTGTAATTATTGCAAATTAAGCACTATAACAAAGATAAACAAGTCAGTGAACTGAAGTACCAAATATGCCATCACTAAACACTTGATTTTTTTATCAACTTCGCAAAGTTCTGATTTTGATTTTTTTTTTTTTTAAAGCATTATTTGAAAACTGCATGTGAAAGTCCTAAACACTCATCCAACTTCCATTGTGGACAATCCTTGTTTAACAGTCAAGGGGAAGTCAGTGGACAAGACTGATTTGTACTGTGACTTTTTCTGCCCCAAGGACAAGCCTCAAAGTGGCTTGAGTGTACATCCATTACTAATGGAAATGCCCTAGTCCTATAGTAGACATAATGAAATTTCCAGGCAAAAACACTCCCTTCCATCCATCTTGCTTTATGTAACACTTTTTTGTATTTCATTCCCTGACTAGAAGCATGCAAGAATTCCTTCTTTGGAATGCCTCTATTAAACAACCTAACACAATGCACTAGGAGCTGTAGTGGGTGGGGTTTACTTTTCCTTTGGTTTTAACTGGCTAGTAATTAAGTAAGCTTTTAATTAGGGTTTGCGGCCCTTACAGAATGTGCAGTTATAGCCATTTCATTAATAATCTTATTGATAATGGACACTAATGTTTTTCTTTTAGATTTGACTACCTAGACATCCGATCTCCTGTTCTTCCACTACCCTTGAGACTTCAGTAGTCCATAAGAGCTGGAATAGCTGTACTCCTCAGCTGTTCAGCCATATGAAACACAGCATCATAGAATACCAGGTTGGAAGGAATCAATATGCAGATAACAGACGAGCAAACAGTCATCAATGGCAGAATATTTTCATTTTCCTTTTTAATTAACAAATATATTCTACAGTCAAGTTTCACATGGAAGACCCACAAGACACTTTCTAAAGCCAAGTCTGGAACCTAAAATTAATAATTCAGATTGAACACTAAGCATCACAGATTCAGGAGTGTCGTGGTCTAACCCCAGCTAGCAGCCAAGCCCCACACAGCCACTTGCTCGCTCCCACCAGTTCACTCAGGGAGAGAAGGGGAAGGGTAAAACAGAGAACTCCTGGGCTGAGATAAAGACACTTTAACGGGGAAAGCAAAAGCCTCACAGACAAGCAAAGCAAAACAAGGAATTAACTTTCGGATTCCTGTGGGTGAATTTATGATGTTTAGTGTTGAATCTGAATTATTACCCACAAGTTTGTATATTTTATCTAATACTAGCAGTTAGCCTAATAAAAGGTATTACCTCCTAATGAGAATGCTCACCAAAAGTCACTAATGTTAGTATTTCATAAATTAGAATAGCATCAGGAACACCAGATTAACATCTAGATACAGTGATTCAATCATAACTATAAAACCCAAACAGAACCAAAAACCAAAGTAACAACAACAGATAGTGGTAGCAGCCAAGAAACCTGTCGCATGCAAAGTGGTAAGGAAATTATTTTACTCTCAGCTTGGTTCAAACATACTGTCACTGATATAGAACTCTAGAAAAACATCACAGTATATTCCTGTACAGAATTCCATAGTTGTGTGCTCCATTCCCTCCCATTTACTCTTTTTCTTCTTGTGTTCTTTGTTTATTCCAAGCAACATATGATTTCTAAGTTTAGTAGACTTAGGTCTTTCATATGTGCAGATATATTCCCTCTATTTTATATTTTGAAAATTTTTCTATTTGTGTACCTTTCATATAACGTGTAGAGCTTAAATGGGTTCAGTTCTTTTTTGTTCACTTGCTAATACTACAGACATCAGAGAATAAAAGGTTGAAAAGCCACACATCACGTTTCATGTTGCAGGATGGAACTGCAAGAGCTGCAACTCCCTGGAAGGAGGCTGTAGCCAGGTGAGGGTCGGTCTCTTCTCCCAGGCAACAAGTGACAGGACAAGAGGACACAGTCTTAAGGTGCCCCAGGGAAGGTTTAGGCTGGACATTGGGAAAAAAATTCCTCACAGAAGGAGTGATTGGGCATTAGAATGAGCTGCCCAGGGAGGTGGCGGAGTCACCGTCCCTGGAGATGTTTAAGAAAAGACTGAATGGCACTCAGTGCCAGGGTCTAGTTGGCAAGGTGTGTTAGGTTAGGTCATAGGTTGGACTTGATGATTTCAAATGCCTTTTCCAAACTAGTTAATTCTGTGATTCTGTGAAATCATCTGTAGGATGTTTGAGAGTGCTCTGGGCCCTACCCACTGTCAGCCTTAGCAACTCTAAACTGCTTATGTTCAGTCATCAAATTAGATGGATGCAGCTGACTATCAATACAGCTCAGAAATCACAACTCTGTTATCCCTGAAAGACGAGCATGAAATATGGCTCTGAATTTTTATGACATTGTAAAGCCCCTGTTTGGCCAGATTAGGCTTTTGTTTGGCTAGATTATTCTTCAATTACCAATATTTATCATTATTCAAAAGGAATTAAAACTGTGATTTAGATTAATTTTCGGTGGGGTTTTTTTCCCAGCAGTTCAGTAAAAATCTGCCAGTAATTACATCTGAACATAACCCAGAGCAGAAACACATGCATTTCCAACTCCTTTAGCTACCAGGTCTGTTGATAGATCACACTAAAATAGAAGTAGCAGTTTGAAAAGTAGTGGAGAGTAAATACTACTGCTTGATAAAACCATTGAATCAAGTCATTCTACAGCTCCAAAAAATGAGATATTCATACAAACAGATAAAATGATGAGGGAATTGATATACTTAAGTTTCAGACAAGCATCTTTACTGTTCATCTATGACACTTTCTGACATTTTCAAAGGCATAAAGCTGTGTTCTGCTGAACACTGTATATTCAAATAATAAAAAAACCCTATAATTTAGTAAAAATTGTAGAACTATACTTTATTTTTTTTTCTTTTCTAATATTTAATATATGAGAACTTTTATGCAATCTCCTCATACTAGTATTTACTATAAAGCCCAAAAAAATATTCCATATCCAGCTGCTTTCAGTTCAAGAATTCACAGAGAAGAAGATACAAGTAGATTAAAATTTCTTCTAGAAATGGTTCTATGTTTTATATGTTTAAATATATCTTGTATTTCAAAATTAGGGAGTGTGTACTTTGTTTGTTGATAACTTAAACCAATGTAATATTTATAATATTTTTTCCTATTGAAAGATGACTAAAGTGTGGTAAATGTTTAATGTCACTGCTTTCTTGTAAGTTAAATTTTGTCATCAAAAAATTCTGGTGATTCCAAGAATTTATAAACATACACAGTTTACTAATAATCTCCCTGTATTTGATATCCCTTTGCTGGCAATATGTAAATAGGAGAAGTCTTGCATTAGCATCTTTAGTGTCTCTACATTTTTCTCTATGATGCAGTGCAAAGTTTTGCATTTTTTACATAAATATAAATTATCATTAGGAAGATATAAAATCAAGGCATACCTGCACTGAAAATCTAAATGTCAAAGGATCTTTTTTCTCCACAGTTTAGAGAGTGGAACGCACACAGACTACAGTCTGCAGGGAAATTCACCTTGTCAACATAAGCTGCACTAACTACTGCTGCTGACTTCCTCTGCTTGCTTAAGCTGAGGTTCAAATCACTGATTGGGAGGTACAGAACAATAAAATTTGGAATTAGCAATGCTAGTGTTGTAATCTCATGATGTACATTCACATTTATTGTGTATTATTAAAAGACAAACAAAATCAGAAATAAAAAATAGAAAAAATCAGAATTACTGAAGACAAAGTTCCATTATTAGATTCCTGTTTCAGTGGTTGATTCATTTTTATCATACTCACACTTTAGGTTTAGGAACCTAAATACGCATATCCACTAAATGCTATAGATTTGCCTACTTAAAATTACACAAAGATGTTATACAGAGATAAAAAAAGGTATGATAGTGCCAGCTGGTTATCTTTCCTGTAAATTGTATCAACCTGCAAAAACTGCAAACAGTGATAATAAAAGAATACTAATCTCTTTTGAGATTTATAGGAACTGAACTCATTATTATGCTTTCATATTTAAGTCCTTTGACTCATAGTTGAAGCTTACTAGTTAGAAAACAGGGTTCATTTGTTACTTGTTTCAAGTTACAAAGTAAATAAGAAATCAACTTTATAAAAACAATTGAAATGAAATGGGTCTGCAATTGAAGTATTTTAAATAATAGAATAAATTTTATACAATTCTTTTATAAAACATGTAAGATTTGAATATAAAATTACTGAAGTTCCATATTTTATCTGATAAAAATAATGTACTCAGAGAAGCATATCATAACTAAATGTAATTTTAAAACCCCAACTGAACAAGTGGGTTAGTGAGGTCTTCAAAGTTGTCAACAGTTAAAATAAAACAAGCACAGCAAGCACTGTTTTACTGTAGTGGAGCTAAGGCTAATTATTAGATACAAAGATTAGATACTGAATGAAGATCTCTGTTTTTTGTAAAAAAGTCATTTGAAAGAGTACTGCTAAGGGAAGACTTAAGAAAATAAATACTAGTTTTAATCAATGAATGAGAACATTTAATTCTAAATTAAAGCTGAAATGGGATGTTCTCCAGAATCATAGCTTGATAGGTGCAATTCTTTTAAATGTGACTCGTTAATTGGGAAAATCATATTTAGGAGTATTAAAAATAAAAAAAAAATACAGATGGTACATTGATTTAGAAAAATTATCTTCCACTTCTTTGAGCAAAGGAAAGTTTAATTTCTCCCCATATCTCCCTATCTTAGAGCTATTTCTCCTGGAAATAGCTCTAAGATAAAATACTAGCATTTCTGTCTTGACTCTGAAAACAATATATGATCTCTGTATTAATCTTTTATCATAGTATCACATTAAAAATGGAAACAAGTAATTTTTAAAACTGTTCAGATTTTCAGTTTCTTTAATTTCTTAAATATTGGAATAAAAATCTCCCATATTCTGTCCTTACTGATGTATTTCAGATACTTACTGACTGTATTTCTGTTTCTTTGCCTACTTTTTCACTGTTCAGTTTGTGATTTATATTCTCCTCATCTCCACAAGCCCTCTCAAGAGCTTCAAAATGATGCATCTGCTGGGTGGGACAGATGTACTCTATTTCTACTAACATGCTGAGAATAGAAATTATTATTTGCTTATTAATGTTTCATGCCCTATGTTTCAAGATTTACTTTCTCCACACCTTTGGATGGTTTCGGATCTTGTACAGCTCATCCAATAAATCAGGCTTACTACCTCCTACAAACTACACAAAAGCATTGCCCTCCAACTGGTAAAACTATTGGCTTCATTCTTTACATGAATCTACATCAAATTGGAATTTCGATTTTTTTAAATAAAAGAAAATACAGAGATTGTTACCGTACTGCTAAAAGAGAATAGTAGTTATGCTGTGTTTTCAAAGTTTATTCTTCTCTACAACATAAGCAAGTTAAATCCACATTTACCATATTTATGAAATACAAACCAACCCAGCTTTCATCATGTTAAGCACCAAAATCAGCGAGTACAAATTTTAAAACAATTTCCCTGCTGTGGATATAAAAGACAGTATCGTATATTTTACATGAACAGTTTTTGTCAGGTTAAGCATTCTGAAACTGGGACCCATAAGAACACAAGAGAGCCACACCTGTCTGTATTGATCTGAATGTCAGCATGCTACCCAAATGCTTTGAACATGACTGTGAGCACCTGCCCTTAATGAGGAAACAGCTCCCTGCCACACACGAGACTGTCAAGCACTTCTCATAAGCAAGGAATGAGTGTGCTATTGCTGCTCTTCCACAGCTGAGTGTTTCCAAAGCAAGCGCTGACAGAAGTTAACATTGCTGTCTCTCTTCGAGCCACCTGTAGAAGGCCAGTCAGGCTTGGTTGTTCAGAAATTGGTTAGGGGCTGAGGTCATTGGCAGCTTATGCCAGCGATTTAATACAGAAAACTGTAAGATGTTAAACCAAAAGACACTCAGGAGGAATATACACAGACATTAAATACAAGATGTAGAAAACCAAGTGTGAGGTGGGACAGAGGGAAGCCAAGCCAGGTCTCTCTGCAGGGCCTCTGCCCTTGAGGAAGTTGACAGCTCCTCCCAGTATGTACCCAACCTGGCATGTTTTTTCTGTAAACAATTTTGAGACTACATGCAGTGAGTGGCATGGTGCTGTTCTTTGGCTACACTCCCCAGTATTGCCCTCTAACCCTCTGACAGTGTCTCAGCCACAAAATTAGACAAATTCCCACTAGATCTCTAATGTCTCATGAAAGCCTCATTGAGAACAGACTGTCTTTGTTCAACACTAAGAACAGGCAATTCCATGCTCTTGTGGATGTTTCTACCTCTCTATTTGTTGCAAATTCATATTCTCAAAAAGGATCTTTGGTTTTCTGAGCATATTCTGCAAGGATCTGCTCACAATGTTTATTACCCTAATTCCTTCATCCTACCTTTAAATATCCTAAAAGGCAGCTGGACTTACTTTATACTGGTAAATGCTAAGGTGCATGGAATGAGAGTCCAAGAAGAAAAATGTAAAAATCCATCCCAGAAATGGAAAAAGAGACATTTTTTCTTGATTCTCATGAAGGAACCTATCAAAAAGGGTAGTCTACAAAAATACATTGCAAGGCAGGGAGGGATCTCCTTCACTTCACTTGACTGGAGCCATCTGCTACCTGTCTTGAAGGGGACAAGTTTTTGTACGATTCATTGGGCATAGCTCCTCAACTGTTTTTGCTAGAATTCCTGGCAAAGTCTGATCACAAGAATTGTTGTGGATCTCTGGGTTGGCAGGAGATAAGATTAGCCAGCTGTAACTTGATAAAACTCACAGAAAACACAAACTCATATCCTGTCTATGCCTCTTTTCTATTTTAAATCAGTTGGTTTCCATTCAAGCAAAATTCTTGAGCTTTGTCCCAGGACACCCCAAAAAACCAAAACCAAACACTGACATGGGGACCAAGAGATAACCTGCTTAACACTGAGGGTGGCAGGGAAATAACAAACAAATGTCTGCTCCTGTAATACTCTTTTTCATTTCACAATTTCAGTTCGTAGCCAAGAATATTTGCAGAGGTTTTGAAAAGAAATCAAGAATAATTAAAAAATTAGATATAATTTTCTAAAAAAAATAAAAAAAGAAAAATATTCCTTTATATTATCAAAGAGGAAGTTGTGAGATTACAGTTTGCAAGCACTTACTGGGAACTGGAGTCTGGTAATGGTTTTTCAGTCCTGTAGACAAAGACAGAACTTTGTGGCTGGAACCTGAAGCTAGCCACATGTTCAAGCTTGAAAATAAGTTGTTTTATTTTAGCGATAGGGATAATTAACAGGTTACAAAAGACTCTGAAGGACTGGAAAACACTAAATCAGGGGTTATGTACTATTTTTCTGAAAAAAATATGCTCTTATTCAGATGAAGAATTTTCATGGTTTCATTTACACAGGTAATCTTTTATTATTAGAATGGGCACATCTTGTTCCTAAATATAACTTTCATATCTGTTGTCTGAATTTATCAGATTATCATAACAAAAAAATACTCTTGTTCTGTATACTTTGAAAAAACAGGAAACTGTTATCACTCCTGAGAAGTAAGTTTCTGAAAGAATATCCACATTTGGAGCAATCAGGATCTGCAAACTCTTTTTAACATTTTCATATTGAACATGAAATGCTTCTTTCTTTCTGAGAAGCATTATATATACATTTTTTTAAAGACAGAGTCTCTTTTGTTGTAAACCAATTCTTAGTGCCTAAAATTTGACAATGACTTGAGATGCTCCCAGTATAGAACCATTTAAAATGTGGATAAATCCCAAATATAAATAAAACTTATTAATTCAGCTCTCAAGTCTATGTAGATTTGCAGGGCTTTACTGCTATTTACCATACACAGAAAAATTAACATTTTTAAGAGCTTTATCCAGCCCAATGGGACTGCAGTGGATTGATTTCAAACACAGCAGCTGAAGCAAACACACTACCCTTTTTTTTATTACCATATTTCTACCCAGGGGGCAGCATGCTAATTCTAAATATTTATTATGAAAACCTGTACACCAGATTCTAAGAAAATGAGATTTCTCTTGATAGTTGCCCTCTGCAGAAGAGTTAAGTCCCTCATCTTTAGAAACTCTCCTCATAAATAGTGCCAAATTCAGGAATTCCACACCTTCAATGCTAAACATAAGATTTGCTACTTGGAAGGATTTTTTTCACAACAATGAAGATAGAAGAAGGACTGCCATAATGTCTTCTTGTGTAGTCAGTCTTTAGATCTAGGTTCTGTATCTTAAAACTAGAAATCCTATTGTTACTCCTGGGTTGTACATAATAATTTATGCCTCATTAGAGCACAAATTAAAGACACACATCCAATCTCAATTTAAGAAATGAGGAAATGGAAAATTCAACTTTGAAGTTTGCTAAAACAACAAAGCCATTGCTTCTTTCAACTGTGGAAACAGATTATGGTTCTTTGTCTTTGCTATAGTGTCCTTGGTCTATTTAGTGAGGTATGATATGGTGTTTTCTCTGCATGGGCGCATCTAGATGCTCTAAACCTTTATCTGTGAAACTGCTTTCAGATGAGACAAACATTCACTTTTGAATCATCTTTAATTATTTTCTAATTACATGTCTCCTTTTCAAACATCCTTTTAAACCTATGAACAGTCTGTCTCCAGTGTTCTAATTTTGGTCCAATATTGGTTTATGTGCACCTCTTTAATACGCTTCAAAAACGACCTCTTTAATATGCTTCATTGCAATACTGTACTAAGAACCAGATAATAGGGGGTCACATGAAGGGCTCGAGCATTCTATTCATCTGCTGTCACTGCTGAGGTTGTAAGGACAAGCATTTTTTTATATCAGTTGATTCTTGACATAAGCTTTCAATTTTTAAGTCTATTATTAAGCTAAATCATGATATAAACACATAATTGATTTGAAATGAAATTCGCTGCTAAGGACTATTAGAATCCATAAAGCCCTTATTTGGAAGTCAGTCTCTTCACTTCATAAATGGGCTGCACGTGAACTACAAATAAAGTTCTTTACTCTTCCCTCCATTTTTTTTCTGGTATAATTTTGTAAGACCTTTTTAAAATAATCATCATGTCTCAACCAAAGTAGTTGCAGCTGACAGAAGAGCTGAAAGAGTTGAACCCAAATATATGCCAAATGAGGACCACAGTATTGGCAAAACCTTGCACAAATCTTGTCTGAAGGTAATAGTTATCATGACATAGCAACTCTACGAATAAAGCACCTGTAAGATTCAGATTTTAAAGCAAAACTCCCTTTGTTTTAATAATGAGATATTCCCTTCTTTCCAATTTGCCAATCTTATCAGAATATGGAATAGTTTTTCAGTTAATATGCCCATCAGCAGCCAATGTATAAAAATTAATCATTAGTACTTCCATTTTTGTTTAGATGGTTCACATCTGAAATTCTCACTCTTCATTGTGGTGCTACCACAAGCTTGGCTATACTAGCAAAATCCTTGTGTTTTCTTTTTATTCACAGCAAATTGCTTTCCCTGCTGATTGTCTTCTCCCTTGACCATCTGGGAGATTGGATAAACAGAAACAATATCTCAGTCACCAGTAAACATCATATCTAAACTTTCTGTGCTGTAACTACCGCTTTAAAACATCAGAGATACACAACAGCACAGTATTTTCTAAGTGCAGACCTCTGCAGAAAATCCATTAAGTCCAATCACTAGCCTACTGTGAAGGCATTAAAAAAAGAGTAGCCATCAATAAACATGTTATTTAAATTCAATTTAACATTCTTTTAGAGTCAAAGAAGTAATTGATGTATTCTGTGTGCTAACTAAACAGAGATACCAGAGACCAAGGTATTTATTAACTGTAAGAACAGTTCATTGGCAGGTTTACTTTGAGCTGCTGTAGAGCACAGCACTGGTCTCAGCAGAAAAAACAGGAAACAAACTAATGGGGGGTTGGCCTAAAAATCTTGCAGTGGAAATTCAGGAAGAGTTTTCTGCTTTGGTATATATTGCTGGAAAGAAAACAACCCAAACTACTAACAAATGTTTTAGTTGTCACATACCAGATTTTAGCAGCTTTCAGTACATCCAGGAAAAAATAAAGCAGACCTATATGCACACCTGATTCTTAGACTGTAAAATTCTATTCTTGTCTTCAAAAATAATTGCTGAGATCATTTTATATGCTGGAAAGTAAGAACACATTCAACTATGCTAATTCATACTAAACAATTTTTCATATACTTGGGTGTTTGAAAGCATATGTCAAAAAACCCAGGATGTATTAAACCCCTTTATATCTTTTAGAAAAGCAATAGCTAATATTAAAATTCTAATATATTTGAAATATAAGATAGAAATCTGCAGTGCTTTAAAAGAGTAGTTTGGCAAATTACCATCCTTCATCCTCACTGATCCTAATGGGAAAAGAGGCCACTACCCATGCCCATGTAACTTTACACCATGATTAATTTCCTTTCTGATATTATTGCTAAATTAGCTACCAGTGTCAAAACCTAGAATTTGGCATAATGTCCAGGCAATAACTTTCTTTTTGTTTTCCAGACTGATCTAGTAGTCCCAATATTGATCTCTGGTAATGTGGTTTGACCAGATGAACTGAACTGTATTACTCCTACAAGTTTGAGACTTCATATTTATATGCAGACATGTAATAATAGCAAGATTTTCTCTATTAAACTTTTTCCTTCTTGTGCGGTAACACAGACCTCAAAAGAAATATAGATTTGACAACTCCAGTTTAAATTCGAATGGGTTTGGGTTTTTGTTTGCTCGTGGGTTTGTTGGGGTTTGGGGGGGGGGGGGTTTGTTGGTTTCTTTTGGTTTTTGTTTTGTTTTGTTTTTTTAATCAGTGAGTAGCTGTGGTTTTTTTCAGAACTACTGTGATTATTGCATGCAAACCTAGAATCCCTGGTAGGGCTGTATGGCAAAAGGGGAGAGAGGGGAAGAATTTAACATAACATTCCAGAAGCCAAGATATCTGTATGTTTTGTTTTACGCTTCAGGTTGACTGCAATGGATAGATACAGTGTAAAAGCAAGAAATTTAATGATTCTTAAACATCTCTAAGAAATGTTTCTAATCTGACTACATTGGCATGAACTGTTTCATCATTAAAACATATTTTCCTGAATCCAGTGTCAAGAATTTTGTGAGCAAATTAAACTAATGGTATATATATTCTAGAATAATGCAACAGACCTAACAGAAGGGTATTTTAGGAGCACACTGAATCTCCAAGGTTATAAAATCTATGTAGAAACATAGTAAAGTAGTGGTATTTTAAGCAATCTGAGCTCTCTATTAATGCATTTAAACTGTGCTCATATACTTAATTTTAAAAATCTAGTATTTTTTATGTTCTCTTAAATATAATGGAAAATTATACTGTGGGTCACAGTGCTTCCTTAAGTGAGTTCTCTCTCTTATGTCCCTGTCAGTTTGTGATGTGCTATGAATGAAGCCTTTATGCCTCTTCAGCACAGTAGGCTGTAAATTAATAGGTGCAAAGAAAGTAATACTGTTCTGTGAATTAAGTGTCAATTTAGTGCCTCTGTACTTCTCACTTCATACACGACTCACATGCTGGTGTTAACAGCTAAGTGGTCTCTGTGTCCTTACAGCTAACACAGGCAAGGCATTATATGAGTTTAGTCACTAATATTAGCATGAAGTATATTTACCCTTCTATTTATTTTGAGGTCAAAATCTTTGTAAAACCTTCAACACACTTTTATGTATACGGATACTAGTATGTATTTATATATATATTATTTAGCATGAAAAAACTAAAAAAGTGATACATTTCAGAAATGCTTTCTTCAAATACAAGTCTAGGAACTTTTGCAAGATTTCTATGTGAGATATTATCATAAACTAAATGTATTTATTAAGTGAGCCTTAAATAGATTTGTCTTTGCAGCAGGACTCTGTACAATGTTCTTTTTTTAAAAATCAGATTAACCAAAAGATAATATACATATATATATATATACACACAACATATAGTAGAAAGGAAAATTGTGGTCCTTATTCCCTCCAACACTTCTTTTCTTCCTGTGCAATGCCACCAATTCAGAGATCACATACAAATTTGGATGCTACAATTTAGCTTATGTTTGAAACCACTACTTGCACTCTTTTTTCTTTTCTTCATTATGGCCATTTTGGCAACTAGAATCTGCAGGTTTGTCACTGCAAATAGTAGAGCTCATCTCCTTATATAATTTATACTGCATTATTTAATATACACTTAAATAATAAACAAAACCCCAACAACCAGACATGTTCCTCTGTATCACAACAATTTAAAAAATAAATGCCACTAGGATACTGAAAGCAAAAGGAAGACAATGCCCAGGATGGTGGAAATAAATGTAACCCTGTGTTAAGATACCAATTTCCCTGCAGCTTTGCTTTCTTAACCATAGGCAGGTTTCATCTTCTTTCCTACATAAATTTTAGGGAGAGCAAACTGTTCACTAACTGTGCCATCCACTTTTTTTTTTTTTTCATAGACTCCAAAGATACATAGCAGTGTTCACTGTATTTCCCCAAGCCTACTAACAATTTACTTACAACTGTGGATAATTCGTTTTTTCAAATAGGCATTTGAATGCCTGAAGAAAATCCATTTTGGAACATGATGATTTTGATAAATATAGCCAAGTACAAGATATATCACTGATGATATCAGCTTATTAATCCTTATTATGGGAAAACTGTAGGAGTGAAGAAGCTGTTTATCTGCATATGTTTGGGTTTAGATACAGTTATTAAAAAAAGAACAACTGGCTATAGATACTGAATTAAAACTTGCTATTTCCCACTCAGGGAATTTTAAAAGACTCTGGAAAGCAATACTTTTAGAACTAGAGTACACCAGTTGCCTGTATGACATGTTTAGTACACATAGCTGATGTCCTATGCAAAACTGCCAATTTTCTGTATGAATTCCCTAATACGTGAGTGGGGATAATCCTTTCTGAGACTGTGCTTAACAGCTCTGAGACCAGCAAGACATTCTCTCCAAGATCACAGAACTCCACAAGAACTCAAGTTCAGCACTTTGTTTGCAAACTTACGATACACCGTTTTGACTACAACTAAACCACATGGCTGACTTAAAAAAAAAAACAAAAACAAAAACAAAACCTTGGGGTTGTATGTTTTTCAACCCTTTATCTACGAGAAACCAGGATCACCTATGATTTTTCCATTCTTTTTTGGGATAGGTTTTAACAGAATTTAAGCTTAAACCATTGAACAGAGCAGGAAATGCCAAGGGAGGATGCAGAAACAGGGGATATTTCTGGGAGCGAAGGGAGCAGCAGGAGCATAGGTATTGCCAACAGAAAACAGCTAGGACAAACCTGGAGAGACAAGCATCAGCACCAAAGGCAGCAACTGACAGGACTAAGAAGATGAGGAAAAGATGTATTCCACTGAGACTTTTAAAGGGACATGGTATTTGCCATATTACTTATTTTGGGGATGTTTCTGTCATTTATTCAATTTTTGATATGTAAATCCCTTCTGACGATGTCTGCTGTATCAAGAGTCTGAATGAATGATGTATGGAAGAAATCTGTCAGCAAAAATGTATTTAATTAACAGAATTTTAATTCTACCCAGATAAATAAACATATTATGAATTAAAAATCTGTAATGTTCTGTCAGGATCACTATTTTTCAGTCTTAAAAAGCTCTTCATACAGACACACAATCTGCATTAGCCACACCCCTTAAAAGTTTCTTTGTCCTTTCAATGTACTTGGGGGTTTGGAACTGAAGAGTGCTCTACGGTAAATAAGTTTTAAATGTTTTTGTGTTGCTATATATATTTGATAGATTGGGTTCAAGTGCTAGGTAACATTATTGCTAGTTTTCAAATGTGATAGATTACATAATTTTTACTTGCAAACTGAAAACTTTGCACCATGAAAGTCAATAGAAAGAATTTGAGGGAAACTATGCAACTTGTTTTCCTGAAAACCCCAAATGTGGTTCATGGCAGGTCAGATGGACAGGTTATCCAGTAGAGAAGCTTATACTTACTGGTTATCTAACCAAAACAGGTAGTAGGGGAAATCCAGATAAAAGCTAGAGAAAGGTAAGAGCTTCCAAAAACTAGCAGACAGCAAGAGAACTCTTTACCAGTAACTCCAAGACAAGCATTTGACTTTGTAGAATTTCACTGGTGACACAAAAAAGGAATGATGGTCATGATGTCTCTGAAGAGGCTAAAAGAAGTAAGCAATTACACATAAATTAATAAAAATTTATTAGTTTTCTCAAACAAAAAAGTTGTACTCTAACTGTCTTCCCTTTGTTGCATGGCCATGGCATATCCTTTCTCACCTGATGGAGAAGGAAACAAAAATAGTGCCTTATATTGGCACAGGTATGTCCCAAGCCTTTTTCTGGTGCAGAAAAACTTTATTGAAGGTGATCCAGAAACGGTACATTTTTTAACAGCAAACCAATAGATGGTGCTCTTTAGCTGTCTAATTATGTAATTCTGAGCTAAACACTCAGCTCGGATGCCTGGATCTACTGCCATACGTGTCTATCAAAAAGGTGATCTAGATCGCTCCATTACCTCATGCATTACTTTGCTATAGGCCTCTCACAAGGAGGGTGGTAATTAAGATTACAACAGATCTATGAACAGGACAGAAAGCATGCAAATTGAAATCCTACTATTTTGAAATATATCTGAGTGTCTGGACTGGTGCATTTAGCTAAGAAACACAAAATAGTATCCAGCTGTTATAGGAGTCATTCATTGACACAGAAATAAGAAGTGAGCTTCAGGTGACTCCAGGTACTTATGTCACATTGTATGCCAAGATTATAGCAATTCATTATTGCTGCTTCCAAATCACTCTCACATCCACATACATTTTTATGGCCTTTCACTACGGTATTGAGATGATTTATAAGGAAGTGAGAATAATCTTAAAGGTTATTTTAAATAGTATTAGGAAATTAATTTATACTAAAAAGTATGAAGTGTAGTTCATTCTCCTGCATTGGCAAATACTGACAAAAATGTGAAGGATAATAATTTTGGCTTTAAATTGAAGCACAGTAAGATAAAATCAGTATTGTAAGGTCAAAGAGAAAAAAATCAATTTTTGAACAAAATTTGTTCAAAATTAAGATTCCAAGTTTAAAAAATAATAATTGCAGGATTATTCTTAGTATCATAATCACCTTTCATGCACAGTCTAACAATCTAAGAAAACTTGATGATCTTGTAAAAATTATGTCCAAGCCACACTTAGATTCAAAATCCTGAGCTGGACCTATCTATGCCCGTGTGAATTGCCCAGCTTTACCTAACCTACAAACAATAATAAAAAACCCCAAACTTCCATCTCAAGGACAAGTCTTGGGAAAGATTAAAAGATTTGCAAAAGTATGCTTTCCCTAAGTAATAGATTTCTATTTCAAAACTGTGTTCAGTTAAAGTCTAGATTTCTAAGATACTTAAGATACTTAATACTATCTTTAGATCCAACCTTGATTTAATTTTAAGTACCATATAACTTATGGGGAGATCTAAAGGGATATGTTTGGAAGTATTTTAAAAGCTATATTTAATTTCCAGAAATTTTTTTTTTTTAATTAACAACAGAGGAGCCTTCAGACCCAGAAGATCGACTGTTTGATGGACCTGGAGATGGGCTCCACACATGGCAGAGGCAGTCTTTCTGTTATGCTCCCATAAGTCTGTGGCATTGCAAGCAATAGCTTACCAACTTAAAATAAGCTTATTTTACACCTAAAACTCCTTATGTAGTAGCAAACTAATCAAATTATTCAAATTCAAAAATATTTCTTTCACCTACAGTCTAACTGATAATACTCCTACTTCTTTTACAGATAAAAAAGCTTTTACTGTCCTTCACATTCATTTTGCAAACACTGATGTTCCTCTTTTTAAGCGTGTTGACACTTCTATTGATTCGAAGCAGAATTAAAAATGCGATCACCTATATTCATTCAAGATCCAGAGCTATGTAACTGCTCCTTAATTAGAAAAAAAACCAACAAAAAACCACTCAAAACAAACAAAAAAACTCACAACAAATGAACCATGAATAGCTTTAGACCTTCTAACTGTATCATGTACATGAAATAAGGTCTCTTAACTCTTTTATAAACTAATTCCATTATGATGGACCATATAAGTGATTTTAAAAATAAGGAAAGGTAAACCAATTTCTTCTTCCTTATCAATGCATTGGAAAACAAAACAACAATCAGCTATATAAAATGGAAATTAACTGAACATCTGATAGAAGATTTAGAAATGTGTGGCATATAAGTAATATAATAAATATTATTATTGTATAAGAATAAGATGTATAATCTATATAATTACTGTGACATAAAAGCTCTTATTTACAAATTTTATAGTTATATCAAATTACTTTCCTTCAGCATTTAGATTCCACTTGTTCTTGCATTTTTATTGCTTTACTTAAAAAAAAGAGTCCATCCTGTTTTTACTGCAATCATGCTGGAACTGCTTCTAACCTTGCTGATATATTTGGAGAGGGTAATCCAGACATATTGCATCATACACTAAAACCACTAAAGAATCATCAGTCTGAAATTACTTCCTTCATTCTTGATCTCTTTCCATCTTTTACAGTGCTCATATATGTCATTTTTTGCTTATTTTACAGAAAATATTCCTTTAAGGGAAAAAACAATCTTAATTACCAGACCATGCTAACGGAATATGTGTCTCCTAATACAGAATTAATGTCTAAAGCTGTTGACATGATGCCAGATACAATAAAAGGGAGCAATTAAAAAAAAAGTCACAATTTAAGATGATAACACCCCTAGACCACTAGTTTTAAGTTTGGAACAATTTCCCATTTAAATACACAGCTGATTTTAGCATATTACAGAATGCACTACATTTAGCATGGCTCTGATGTCACTATGGTAACGGTTCTGGCTTAAATATAGCTGAATGTGTAGCTTCATTCCAAATTTTCCAATAATCCTTTAAACATTTCTTACAAAACTCCCCATAGCTTCTCTAGACTTTCATCCCTGATCCTGTACTAGTCCTGCACTGGTGTCACCTGTTGCTATAGGACACGAAATGACTGGACTTGCACGCTGAGATATCAGAAGGTGAATTAACCCCAGTGTTTATTTTCTCTTAGTATTTATACATTTCTTGATCCGACAATGGATTGGAAGTTGAGGTTAACACCTCTCCAACCACACTGGTTAAAAGAGACTGTTCATAATGATTTCTCTCATTGTAAAAAAATGATAACAAAAAAGAACAGTTAAGTAAACATTGGCTATTATTTACATGAAAGTGTGAGAACTTAAACTCCAAAAATGTAAATTATCAGAAGGCTAAAAAAACCAAGGCAACACTGATACCACCAGTACAGTTTAGCATCTTCATCAGTGACATGGAGAGTGGGATAAAGTGCACCCTCAGCAAGTTTGCTGATGACAACAAAATGTGTGGTGAAGTTGACACACCTGAGGGATAGGATGCCATCCAGAAGTACCATGACAAGCTCAAAAAGTGGACCATGGAAAACTCATGAGGGTTAACAATGCCAAGTGTAAGGTGCTGCACCTGGGTCAGGACAACTCCTCATATCAATCCAGGCTGAGGGATGAATAGATTGAGAGCAGCCCTGCCAAGAAGGACTTGGGGGTGCTGGTTGGTGAGAGGCTGGACACGAGGCGGCATGGTGTGGCCCAGAAAGCCAGTTGTGCCCTGGGCTGCATCAAAAGCAGCGTGGCCAGCAGGGCAAGGGAGAGGATTCTGTCCCTCTGCTCTGCTCTGGTGAGACCCCACTTGCAGTGCTGCATCTGTGTCTCAGCACAGGAAAGACATGGACCTGTTCAACCAAGTACAGAGGAGGGCCACAAAAATGATAAGGCCTGAACATCTCTCATACGAGAAAAGGCTGAGAGAGTTGTGGCTGTTCAGCCTGGAAAGAGAAGGCTCTGTGGAGATGTTGGTTCAGCCTTTCAGTACTTAAAAGAAAGAGACTTTATCAGAACCTGTTGTGATAGGACAAGGGGTAATGATTTGAAAGAGGGTAGATTTAGACTACTTATAAAGAAGACATTTTTTGACAGTGAGGGTAGAGGAACACTGGAAAAGGTTGCCCTGAGAGGTGGTGGATGCCCATCCCCAGAAACATTCAAGGTCAGGACTGAGCAACCTGGTCCAATTAAAGACGTCCTTACTCACAGTAGAGAGGTATTACTAGATGATCTTCTAAGGTTCCCTCCAACCCAAATTATATCATGATTCTATGATCTTAGGAACACACAATAAATCCAGGTTTTAGTGGTCAGTGCTAAATAATAATCTCCAACATGCCACAGAAAACAAGAAATATGTTGAGACTGAATTCTAGGAGAAATAAAATTGTTATTATATCTCTGATTTCCGATGTAAAGCTGATCAGTATTACATGAGATCAATGCAGAATGTTTCCCATGCCTTCTGCTCATATTCTATGTCATCTATCGCCAGAAATCAAAAGCACAAGCATGTTGTTAAGTGTCTAGTAGAGTCTCTTTTAGAAAATCAAATGGACAGACTTTTATGTTCTGCAGCAAAATTGCATTAATTCTTCTCCTTCAAGATTTCAGCTTCTGATCCTTAGAAGCCCTAAGAAGAAAACTTTGTCATTGATGACTGTTGTGTATGTCTGTGCATGAGTGAGAGGCAAGGGGGTACTCTCACATTGTACTTCAGACAGACAGGAGCACTTAATTTGACACCAAGCTGCTTCACTGACTGGCATTACACAACTCTGGGTCATGTGGAAATGTTAGAGAGTAACCCTGTGACATAGATCTACGTTTATCTTGAAACCAAACTTTTTACATAGTTTCCAAGCATAGTTACCACACATTTTTATTGATAGGTTTTCAAAATATCAGATGCTATCTAGAACTTCACAGTTATTAATACATTGCACTGTCTAGCCTGTTATGACATCAAAATAACACTGGGATTACTTCCTATCTCTAGAAAGGCATTCTGAAAATAATAAGTATCAGTCATCTGTGAGTAGATATGCATTTTTCTAGGCTAAATTTTATAGCAGTGGTGCATATGGCAAGCACAAGACATTCTCAGAGATGAAAAGGATGAAAAACCCGCATATGTAGGCTGGAAAGAAATCATAATACAAACTGTTCCACAATTTAATCTGTTCCTACAGGCAGAACTATCATCTTTTACTTGGTACAGAGAATGTAGATTTAGTATTACAATTACTAATCCCTAATATTGCTAAGCAAACAGGTTTAACATCAGCTAACATAAGATAGTAACGCTTGCACACATGAGTACAAGTAGTAAGACTGAATTACAGCCTGTTTAGAAAAAGATGTGATCTATTAGCTGTCTATATATTCCTGGTTTACTGAGGCTGACTTTTGCTCACTACTTTCACTGTTGAAATACAATACCATAATAAGTCATTCAAGACACAGCATCAGAAAATGTTCTTATACCAAGTTCAGATATGTAACATGAACTAATGCTCACTGATAAGACACCTTACAAATATAACTCTTGAAGATGGAGGAAAATAAGAGGTAGGATAGAGATGTGGCAGGGAACAGAAGCAAACTATTTTTTTCAGTTCTGAAAGGTGAAAGGGGACCAAAGAAAATGCATTAAAAATGGTCGTTACTGACAGGTAGAAAATAACTTAAATACCCTCTTATATCTTTTCAGACAGGCACCAAAAAAAGAAAAAAAGGAAGTGAGATCTTTTACAAGATCTCTGACTTACCATATTGATGGTGCTTCTGTTCCACTGATCTCTAAGAAGTCATATCCTTCCTCTAACTGGAAGTCAGTAAAGACCAAAGCAATGGTGTCTCCTGGTTCAGCCAATATGGTCCAGGTGCAATCAGCATTATTTTCATACTCAGAAGGGAAGTGTGGACTTGAAATAGTTCCACTTGTCCCACGTAGTGTCCCTCCACAAGCTCCTTCAGCTGATGAACAGAATATCAATTACTAATGAAGCTGCACTTCAAACAAGTGATGCATCATCCTTGTTTCTGCCACAGCAAACCCAGCTCTTCTCTACCCACTGAGGACTTGTAAATATATGCACACACAGGAACGAAATATTATCCAGGTGAATAGAATGGAATATTTTCTGGCCCTTAAGCAGCAGAGGTATTTGGTTTGGGTTTTCTGACTTTTTTCCTTGTTGGTGTCACTTTAGCACCAGGCCAAACAAGAATGAAGGTTAGCAGGGGCACCTATCATGAGCTGGTTTGGAGAACCTGGCTCTGCCAAAGTGTGCACAGAAGAAGCCTAGAAAAGAACTGAGCACAAAATCACAGAAACACAGTTAGACTCTCTATGGTACAAATTTAAAAATATTGAATAATTCATCCCTTCCACTTATTTCTTATTAAAAAAAAAAACAACAAAACCTGCAGAAAAACATATTCTTACAGATTTAAAAGCTGTCCTAAACTAGGAAGCATTAACAACATCATGCTATCCTTTCTCATTTTTTTGTTTTTCTGAATCAGGATGTTTACAGATGACAAATGAATTCAGAAGGTTCTGTTGCCAGATGGACCTTCCAAGGTTCATGCATCATTAGTTAATAATATATATTTTTTTCAATAATTATTAACAAATTTTTATTAAAAAATGCAAAGCATAGGAATTTCCTCCTAAATCTTGAATGTTATTTAGTATTTTGCTAAAGGATTTAGCAAACATCTTATATCTTTCTTGCTCAGTAAGATTTCACTAAAAGCTTCAAAAACTTGTTGATTATCAGTGGTATTTGGTATTGAAACATATAATTAAAACTCCCCCCAAAAAATGTCTTCCATACAATTCATTGACATAAGAATTTAAAAATTCATCAGGTGGCTTTTGCTGTTTGATGTTGTGGTTAGGAAAGCTAAAGCAATAGTAATTAAAAATATTTCTGCATAGGTGAAGGATCAGAAGAGAGGCATTTTATCTGTTTTATCATCTTTACTTACTGCTACTATCATTGGGTATTATTTGCATACTATAACTTGTGGACATTTAAAAACACATAGATTGGCAGGGTGCATAACACAAAAAACTTATAGTCTAATTAAGCTATTAATTAGATAAAATAGCTAAAATAGCTAATTAAGACAACAGAAAGGGGTAGGAGTAGACCTGCTCTTCTCAATCACAATTGAAACCCTGTCAGTGAAAGTGTATTTTAAAAGAAGATACGCAGGAAAAAAGGACTCACGTGAATCAAAGGAAAAATACTGTGGCTGGACATTACAAAAAGGAGACTACTAAAAGGGGCTAAAAAGCCAATAAGTGACTGAAATAAAAGGAAGAATTGGAAGAAAGGCAGAAGCAGAATTATTTCTTTAATGTTTAAGTAATATATAGGGCATTAATTTGACTAAAAAGAAGAGAGAAAGCTGCTGAAGGGTTCAAACAGGTATCTATCTTTACTCTTCTACATGCAAAGTAAATTTTGACATATACAAATGTAACATAACCTTGGCTACTAAAGCCTTACTAGTTTAATTTCTTGGCATACAAATTTTTCAGAGGAGGTCATGTCTTTTCAATAAATTTCATATTTACTTTGTAGACCCTAATATTTGTGTGTTCTTTTTTAAAATGAAGGAATAGGGCTAGAATAGATTAACTCTCCAAAAAGATTCCTTTTTGTTAATGAAATCAGGCCACTTCTGTGATTCCTTCCTCAATTTCTGGCTTTTTATACAGTGCATATTGAAAGGGTCATTGTGCCTCAGAGGAATGAAAGGGGGAAAGGAAGTGAAAATTAAAGAAACATGGATAAAGCTGAGAATCAGAGTAAAATTTCCTGGTGCATAATACATTGAAAGATTAAAATAATTCGAAAACTACTCTAAATCTATAATAAATCAAAAAGGAGAATTGAGGTTTGTTACTGAATGATATCTGAAATTACCCTTTTTTCCCAGTGTTTGTCCGTGTGTGTGAGAGTGTGTGCGTGTGGTTTGGGTTTTGGGTTTTTTGTTTGTTGTTGTTTCAGTTTTGCTTTTTTATTGTTTTGTTGTTTTTTGGGGTTTTTTTTTTGTTATATTTGGTTTGTATTTTTTAATTAAATAACTTTCTAGCACTTCATTTCAGATCAGCATCCAACCCAGCTAAGAAAAACAAATTAACTTCATACATCCTGTGCCTGCACTTTTAAGTTTCAGTTTCTAACCCATAACAGTTCCACCTGTATTCTTGAAAGCCAGCAAGAAGAATTTTCCCATGCAGGGTAACCAGTAAGATTAGCAAAATCCTAAATCAGCCATATCACTTTGGTGCTAGCTGCTGCTGTTAAATTTCGTTATGAGAGCGCTCTCAATTATACCATCTCCCACTGTGTTTATACTGACATTAAGTAACATACTAGTGGTAAATACAATACTCCTCACTGTTCCTGCTACAGAACAGGCCCTGAATAATCTTTGAGCTCTAAAGCTTGGAATTTTACATCTGAAATGTAGTTTATTATTTCTGGCAGCCACATACAAAAATCTATATTTATACCCTGTGCATTACCAATGAGAGCCAAAGGAACTCAGACTACTACAGCTATCTGCCCAAAGGGATGCACTGCTCTTTAATCTATTCACAACACCATTTTGAAGAGGTTTGTAAGAAACCAAGCTAACACAGAAACAGCAAGAGGCCATTAGTCAGCTAGGTAAGACCACAGAAACCAGCTTGAACCAGAGAGTATTTTGTCTCTGACAGATGTGGATATGTTTTGGGAATTTACTTCATCACAAGTGGTACACAGGCTAAGGCAACCAGACAGTTGAATAGTAAAGCATAATACATTGCTTAAGTGAGCGCAGGCAGGCAGGATATGGCCACACTGCTCGGAGGGTAGGACACAAACTGTCTGGTCTTACGCAGCTGGTCCCAGAGCTAGTTGGCCTCCTGGGACTGATCATAGTTTTTGGCCACGGTCTTCTCTATGTCATGCTTTTGAGAGAGTTAAAACAGTGTTCAGGAATCTTAATGCATCACTGTGCTTGCAGTAATCTGATAGCAGATAGTGCTGGAGGCTTCATGAATTAAAATTCTATGTGATTTAAAGATTGCATTTTAAAATCTGCAAGTAATTAATTCCAAACACTTATGGTTATTTTCAAGTTGTAAGCAACTGCACAAAGTGCTGTTTGTATCAGCATAAATGACTACTTGAAGTATAAAGCTATAAACATTTGGATCTCTCAGTAGTCAGGAATTAAGGGCTCAGAATTTAAAGAATATGCATCTCATATAAAGTACGTATGAAAAAACATATGGCTGGCACCACTTGACAAAAAATATGTATACTGTATAGAAGTGTAGCTTAGATAAAACAGATAAACATATCCATCAAGTTTATGCATGCAAAAAATCAAAAGTAAAACCATGGAAGTCAATGAAAAACCTTTCATTTTTCTTCAAGCTAGAAAGAGTAATTTCACCAAAAATAATAATCTGACAATTTTAGTAAGCTGTGTTTTGCATAAGTGAATCTTGCTACAAGTGAAATGCAAGCCTTGATGAGCAGATAGCCAAGGATGAAGAACAGAACCAATATCTCAGAAAACTTCCTTTGAGTTAGTTTAGGTATCTTTTGAACATTCAATCACTTTTACAGGACTTTTCTCTTCTCACCACACAAATGCTTTCCAGAGTGCAATGTTCTGTATTCTCTATGCCTTTTTTAATATAAAAGATATTAAAATGGTTAGGCAAATAAAATAACATTTATTGCATAATAAAAACAAAACAAAATAAAGCAAAAATCTTTAACCTAACCTTTCAAAATTAATTTAGAATCTGAATTTAAATATTGGAATTGGCTATTCCACTTGGGTTTATACTGAAAGGTCTTCATGTGAAAAATCACATTAATACGTTACTCTTGTAACATAAGTGATAAAAACAGTTGTGGATTTAAAGTATGAAATTCATAGTAATAAAGTTTTTTCTTCTTATGTCATTAGTAGTCATTTCCTTATCTATCACTAGCAATAGCATAGGTGCAATTAAAAACTTGAGTGATATTTTATGAATCGTCATCAAATGACATATTGTCATTTTGAGTCACATTTTGTAAGTCTTATCAATTAAAGAGAATTGCAGCTTTAGAGGGTTCTAAATGAACCATGTGCATAAATTATTCAGCAAGCCTTATTAAAAGCTTCACTGAAATAGTTCTTTATTGAGGCTAGAGAGCACTTCGATGTAGAGAGATCTGAGGTTCTGGGTCAATGGCACGTCGAATATGAGTCAGCAGTGCCCTGGCAGCCAGGAGGGCCAAGCGTGTCCGGGGGGCATCAGGCACAGCATCGCCCGCCAGCCAAAGGTGACTGTCCCACTCTGTGCAGCTCTGGTATGGCCCCACCTCAGGTACTGTGTGCAGTTCTGGACGTCTCAGCACATGAAGCACACCAAACTATTAGAGTGTGTGCAGAGGAGGTCCTGAGGGCAAGACTTAGGAGGAGTGGCTGAGGTCACTTGGCTTGTTCAGCCTGGAGAAAGCTGAGGGATGGCCTCATGACAGCCTGCAACTCACCCAGGCACACAGCAGAGGGGGAGATGCCGATCTCTGCCTGGTGACCATCGACAGGACACAAGGGGACAGAATGAAGCTGTGTCAGAGGAAGCTCAGACTGGACATCAAGAAAAGGTTCTTCACTGGGACAGCAGCCAGTCACTGGATCAGGCTACCCAGGGAAATGGTCATGGCACAGGCCTGTTGAAGTTCAAGGAGCATTTCCATGATGCTCTTTCTTAGAGTGCGGTTTAATTTTAGGTAGCCCTTCAGGAAGCTGGAGTCAAGGAGACTTATGGCTCCCATCCAACTTGAGACATTCTATGATTCTAAGATTTATTCAATTCTTGGTTAAATGGCATTTTTCTGTAGTTTGTTAGTGAAAAAGTAGACAATTGTACCTCATTAAAAAAATCTTCAATACAGAGAACACATCTGTGAAATAATGATGGATGATTACTGTCACAAACACATGCTCTGTATATTTTCAAAAAGTTTAATATGAGGAGTTTGTTAAATAACTTTTTAAAAATAGGACTTTAAAATTACCATTTTAAAATATCTTACTGACAAAAACCTAAAACCAAGCCATAGTATAGCAATGGAAAGTTTAAAAATAAATTTTAACATGTCAATTCCAACTGTCAAGCTGCTAAACTGCAGATTCAGAATGACCAAACACATCACAAAGTGTTACAATGGTGTAGCATTATGCATTCATCTGATAGCTCATTTATCTAATTTAGTTCCAACAGGCAGACAGCTATTTAACCATCAAAATATACACCTCTGCTTCCTTATCTTCTTTACTATTTTAGGTTTTTACAAACTTTATTTTGAATAGGTAAAAGTCAACAACTCTGCTTCTTTTCTCTGTTATAAAAAATATAAACTTGCTAGAAGTTGCCTGGGTTTTTTCATCATCACCTGAATCCAGATGTACTGCATCCCAGCTAAGTGCTCTAATCAGTCTGCCTCCCTTTCTCAATTTCTTCTCTTGCTGTTGATCAACTTCACATAAATTAAATACTCATTAGACCATGCATCTAAGATTAATTTTATTTCTCTTCACGGTTGTCAAAGGGCACTTCAAAATAATTTGGATTGCTCTCTAAGTAGAATATTTGGGGGGTTTTTTTGGTTAAAATTTCAGAAATTATTGTGGTTTAGGAAAACAGAATCTATTTTACATATATTAAATAATCATATTTCTCACATGAAGGTAATAGTATGTACAAAATAAAAACACACAAATTGCTGCAATTTGTTTAGGGACCTGTGGGCAACCGTTCCAGCTGCAGCACTACCTTGAACATTTTAGCTTTGAGATTCCAGTGAGCTTGATCTAAGTAGATGCCAGTGGGGTCATTCCACAGTTCTGGGCCCTGAGAATACCGGACTCAGATGGGTAGTCTTGCACAGGTTGTTTTTATTTTGTAAACTTTTTGCTTAATTTAGTAAGCTTTAACTATTTATTTAGCATATTGGTTTGTTATATTACAAAGACCTATTTCCTCTCCATCCACCCTGGACAGGATATCTGATCCATTAATCAAAAAATTACATTTTTCAAATAATACAGAAATAGTGATGGACTAATTATTTGCTACCTTGGTAGAGAAGCTCATTTATTAATTGATAGTTTGCACTTGAGTAAACAAATTCAAAACCCCAACTCTAACACATTTTTTATGCAAAAACCTGGTTTTAAGACAACAGAGTTAAGAAGTTCAAAAATTAATCAGCAGTAATCTCATACTTCTTTCCCACAGAAATAAAAAATCAGTCTTCAAGATATCTTGTGAATATTATCTTTTTCAGTTAAGTATCCTAAACTATTTTCCAGTGATATGATTATCTCTCACTTGAGAATATATTTTTGACACTTGATAATGATCCCTTAAAGTAACAGTCTACAACAAATGAACAGTAGTCCTAATTTTAAAGCAAAAAGAGAAAAGACTGAATTCTTTGACACCAAATTAATGATTGTTGAAAATTTCACTTTTTTAAAAAATAATTAGGAAAGTTAATCCAGTTATTCCCAGAACTCTACAGGCAGTTACCAAATTCATCATCTTTTTATGACTGCCTCTGAGGTTTGTTTTTCCTTTTTCATAAATGAATCTTTCCCTGATCTAAACTTTGCTCATATTTCTGATGGTCAGGCTGAAGTTTTGTTTTCCATTCTTTGACTTTATTGTATCATTCTGGATACCTCTGCTATGCTTTAAGTGTGCTGGTCATCTCATTTTTTCACTTCATCACATCTTCCAGGCCCCTATTTCACAGATCAGGCTTTGACCTGGCATCTTTTCATTTTTTTATCAGGTCCCTCCCTATCTACTGACACGCATTAGAACAAAAACATCTGAACATAAATGTATGTATGTGTCTATATATATATATATATATACATACACACACACACAGAGATATAGAAATGAATACCTGTAGCTATGTCCATACCTCTGTTGGGTGTGATCTACTAGTCCTGCACTACTGTGTAAGAAATTACACAGTATCTGCTTTCCTATCTGCTTTTCCTGAAAAACTTCTCTGAGTCCTTATTTTACTAGTTACAATGAGGGCTTTTTCTGAATTTCATCTCAGTGTAAGCATTGCACCAAATCAGATTATTCTGGAAGTGAACAAAATTGCTCAGACAGGAGTCTACCATGTCACTCTAAAAATTATGGACTATAAGAAATATAGTCCATAATTTTCTTGTATCCTATAAGAAAGGATACAAGAAAAACATTATCATCATGTAATATAACATTAATAAGCAAAATTATTGGAGAATGTTCTTTTTATTTCCCTTTTTAATTTTTTTTTTAGCGCAAACATGGATAAATATGGGATCAGGACATCTTTTTCTCCTCCTTAAACTTATTAAACAGTATTTGTCTAAACATCAAGAGGCTGAGAAGAAATTATATCAGAGAATTGCTTGCTACTGCCGAAGGTACGGATAATAACAAAACCATCAGTTTCTCTTAGCTATTTTTTTTCCACAAATATCAGCTCTGCATCTCCATATTCAGTTTATTTTACTCTAAGTGAATCATAGACTCTTTCTCCTTTCTTCCGTTATCTAGGAATACCTTTTTTGATTTTACATATATAAAAATACACCCCTATGTGTGTGTATGTGTGCATGTGTGTATGTAAAAATATATATTTTACCCACAATATTTCTCCAGTAATAGTTCTTATTTCTGAAACCTGATTAATTACTACTTTTACTTTCGGACTTTTCTGCCATATAATCTTTTTTACTTTATTGTCTTCTTTATTTTCCCTCCAATAGATGGATGTGTTTTTAATGATAATATATTACATGTTCTTCCCTTCACAGCTCTTTTTATTGTGAGAAAAAGCTTACCATTGTAATATCACTAATCCAATTTGTATTCCTAATGTTAGCTTCACAAAAATGTCGACTCATGCAACTATAATCAACCAGGGATTCTCAAAATTACTGAGAATTGAGAACCTAATTATACAAAGTTCATTTAGAAGTAGTCACATATCATAAATCAGCTATTAGAGGAACTACTGAAGAGAATGAAATTAACTTTCAAAATGTTTCAGACTTGTACTCCACAGTATTTCAACCTCAAGACAAAGAAGGCAAATGTTTTGGGTGACCCTATTATGGTAGCTGAGATTGAGACAAAAAACACTGTTTTAATTCTGAGGAAAAAACCCCACATATTAGCAGAATATAGGTGGGCCATTGATTCTCTCGGAATACTTTTGTAAGTCACCTACACAATTTTTTTGCAGAAACTTGTGGTAAAATTCCTGGCTTTTTTATAATAATTGAGAAGTCCATAGTTGATCTTATTTACCTTATGGAAAAACAGGACTAACTTTTAATAATAACCTCACATTTCAGAATTTATGTTTGAACTTTTCTTTGGGGGTTGTTTTCTAGTTGGGGAATCTGGGATTTTTTTTTTTAAGGAAACAAAAAAAAAAAAGAAAATGTCTTGACAGTAACATTCTCTAAACTTTCTAGAAATGGCATTGACTCATTTGATTTTTGTTCAGAGTTCATTCTAAGCCACTAATGAGCTTTCAGCACAGTTCAGCTCCACCACTCTCACTATGGCTATACTTTACAAAGAGAACCTCTGAAACTGAGCAGCAGCCAGTGAAACAAAATGGCAAATACAAGAGTCAATGCTGTCTACATCCTCCTGAAGACTTAGAAGTTCACTAGGAACTCTTCTAGCAAAAACAGCAGGTATACAGTTAGACAATGTATAAATTATTGGACACCAGCTTCTTAATGTTTCTGGAATTACTATGCAGCAAAACTGCAGAAAACAGTAATTTTTCAGCATCGGCAAAACTAGGGAAACATACCACAGAGAAGAAGGCTGTTACGATTTTTTAGGATATAAGCCTGAGAGCTTTATTTAACTCTGTAATATTATCTTACATGTGTGCCATGAAATTAGTTTATTACGACAAGAAAGAAGAATACCATCTGGAAACAAAACTGTAACAAAAGATGCTTTCATGGAAAAGATCAAGGTTCTTAGAAAAACAATAGGGGAGCATGTCTTGCTTGAAGACACAGTGAATGGAAAGGGCTACCTCACAGCATATGTTCCAGACTGATAAAATGAAATTAAAAAAGGAATGTCTGAAATCTCTTATCAAATCCACATGAATTCTAAAAATTCACTGAGGCAATGGCTCAGCTTACATAAATCACTAACTGCTAAAAAACTTTCCTGTTATGGTCCTCATTTCTTGTGTCAATGTACACAGAATTCTTTGGATTTCATGTAAGTTCTGCAGGAGGTTTAGGACCACACTTGATTTTTTTTTTAAAAGGTTAAATTCACAGAGTTACAAATTATGGACAGAATTTCAGTCCTGTTAAAGATATTTGTATGCAGGCAAACACTGCCAAAACAGGCAGTATCTGCAGAAATATAAGAAATACTTAGTAGACATTGATGATACCATGAACTTATGCATATTTTTCTGATACCTGTTTGCTACCTCTTACTAAAAGGACCAAAAAAACCCCCAAAAAACAAACATCTAAGGTCAGACGCTGAATGGTTAGAAAATTTTTGTTTCTTTCTGTTTTGAAGCGCTAGTAAAGAAACCTCTGTTGAGAACTCATTGAAATCAAACACAAAAACAGACATGGCCAAAATATTTGTTGGGTTTTTTGATTATTAACCCTTGCTTTTTTTTTTTTTTTTTTGGAGCACAGAAAATTATAAAATATTTCTTTGCTGTGAGGAATTACAATATAAGACCCCTCAGACACAAGTAACCATTACTGGATAAAACAGCTTCCCTTTGCTGCTCATCCACATGGGTACCAATAATACTGCCAAGGCAGGGGTAGTAGTAGCAGTAAAGGGCATCCACTGGGCATAAGAATAAGGCTGAACAGCACAGGAGACCAGAGGGGTTCTCTTTAATACAAGGGGAAAAGTTCAGGTAGGAGTATCAGATTCCAGAAGAACAGCACTTAGTAAGGAGCTGGTGCTGGGCAACACGCTTGCTTTTTTTTTGACCACAGGGTCTCCTTCAAGGAATGAGGACAGGAGGGGAGACATAGGATCTGCCTGGCCGAACAGGGCAAGAGTTTTGCTGACCTAGTGAAGAGAGCTCTAAACGAAGTTTGTCATGGACACAGGCCAAAACCTAAAGGCCACTGGGAGAACAGGCCCAGGGAAGAAGACAGAGTGGACAAGGCAAGGGATATTTCTCTTCCTCCCTCTCACAAAGCAACATGAAGCCACTTGAAGTGCCTGTACGCAAAAGTGTGCTCCACGGGAAGCACACTGGACAAACTGGAAGTGCCTATACAGTCACAGAAATGTGGTGGTATTGAGATCAGAGACTTAGTGGGACAGTTCACCTGGCTGGAGGGCTGCAATGGATAGACACAGACTCTTAGGAAATGCAGGTAAAAAAGGAGAGGCTGCATCTTACACAAAGTAGGATCTTGAATTAACAGAGCTCTCTCTGCTGTACTATAGGCAATGAGCTCTTGAGCTCCTGTGGGCTAGAATGAGAAGGGAAAGTCAAGAGGGAAGTCATTATGGTGAATATCTGCTACAGGTCATCTGACTGGGCAGTGATCAAAATTGTTAAAGTACTAGAAGTTTCACAGACACCAGGTCTGGTTATCATTAGAGACTTTAACACCCCAGCATCTCTGGGGATGGCAGCATAGCTGAGGGCAAGTAACGCATTAGATATCTAATGTCATTGGGAATAATTTTTTTAATGCAGGTACTGGACAGGCAAGCCTGGTGTAGGAGCAAAGAATATTTATATAAGTGATATTCAACAGCAGCTGTGGGCACAGTAACCATTAGCTAACTATCTTGAGGGAAGTGAGAAAGGCAATTTATAGAATCAACTCCTTGGACTTCAGCAGAACAGATTTCAACTTATTTGTGAAACAATAAACAAGATCTCATGGACTGATGTCTTGAAGGGCAGAACTGCAACTCATATGACAGGATTTGACAAGCTGAAAGAATAACAGAAATCTCATGAAATTCCATAACGGAAAATCAAAGTCCTATACCTGGAATAGGATCATCCCATACAAAAATTATTTGCTAGGTGGCAGCTCTGACAAAAGGACCTGAAGTCCTGGTGAAACACAAGCTTAGCGTGTGGTGCACCTCTGTAGTACTGACAGCTTACCTCATACTGGGTGCATGAGCAAGAGCACAGCCAGCAGCTAAAGAGAGAGTTAGAGTTCATCTGCTTCCCACTTAGGAGGCCCCATCTAGAATGCTTTGTCCAGCCTAGGGTCCTTCACTACAAAACAGACACTGACTTTGACAGACTAGAACAAGCCCAGAGGATGGCCACTAAAACTTCAAGATGCTGAAGAACACAAGGTATGAGACAAAAGGATGAAGGAAAAGGATTTTTCAGCCTTAACAAGTGGAGTGCATAGGAAAATCTAACAGCACTGTTTAGTTTAGGAAAGAGGCAGAATGGAAATAGAATCTTTTCATAGAGAAGAAGAAATAGACATAATCTGTAAAATTCTAATTTAAACTGGACATGAGAATGAGGGTAACTGGGAACCATAACAGGTTTCCAGAGAGATTTTAGAATCTTCATCCATGGAGATACTAATTTTTTAACTGGACAAAACCTTGAGCAATCTGACACAACTTTGAAGTTATCCATGCTCTGAGCAGGAGTGGGACTCAAAAGAACTGGACCATCCTTCAAAGTTGACATCATTTAAGCTTTTTTCCTGGCCAGGTCCTGTCATGAAATGGATATAGCTGTGCCCCATGTAAAAGGAAAGGAAAAAAGGTAAGTAGATAACATCTATCTCTGAATGCAAACTCTGGAGTGTCACTGCTTTAGTAATTACAGTTTTAAATGGTGTCGATTTTTAGACAGCACATTAGTACACTTACATTTAGGGGAGAAAACCACCTCAGAATAAATTTATTTAATCTGCTGTTTGTATGTAAAAGACATTTCATGTATTTGTTTTTTACCTCTGCAAAAAGGAACTGGAAAATCCCACGATGCACCGTTCCCAGGACTCACAATACATGTCAACATGGCATGGCCTTCTAGGATGTAACCAGAGATACAGCTATATCGGATTTTATCCCCAATGTTGAATCTGGTTCCATGAAGTACTCCTTTAGGTATTTCTCCTGGGTTCCCACATGTATGACTAGGTAACACTGTCAAAAGAAAGAATGAAATACATTACAGTTAATATATGCAGAATAAAATAATAAATACTTGTCCAACAATTATAATTAGCTATTTGGCTTTGGTTGTGGTGTTTTGGTTCTTTTCTTCTTTTTTCTTTTTCTTTTTTTTTTCTTTTAAACAGTATTCCTTATACAAAATAAGGTGAAATTAGGTTATGGAATCTTACTTGCACAAAATATTTCAGTTTGCAATAGACGTCATCATTTTCAAAGCTAATTTCAAGCTCAGGTCTTGGTTTAACAGTCCTTCAATGAAGTTCTTTACAGATCTATTGTCAAGTATCCTACAAGTATCCAAAGTATCCTACATATCTTGCTGCTTTTCTTTGAATGAACAGACAGATCTTTTTATTTAATTCTACCTTGTAATTATTGAAAAGATATTAATACAACATAATTATGGATGCTGGCAGTAGAAAGCCCTTTATGTACAGTTTTCATTTAGGTGGTGAAATAGCAGTTTTAAAAGAATCCAATAATTAACTGTTCTCTGACAGTAAATTAAAATCTCAAATAGACAAAAAAGTTTGATTTTCCTCTAAGTTTCAAATTAGTTCAGGTTCTAGAAAAAAAATTAAGTCAATATTTGTTAAAAGAAACAGAAAATATGAAGGAAAACTAAGCAGTGACATTGAGAAAATATGAATGGACATATTTTCTTTTTTTATTGCAGAAATGGTAGTTTCTACTACCATTTGTAACTATTAGTTATTTGAAAGAGGTTGTCTGAACAAGTTATCATTTTAAAGATGATACTCCTCCACCTACAAAAACCAAAAATGTGTTTAGGGGAGGAGGAAAATGGAATTGGTTTTGTTCTCAAATTTCTTTGAAAGTGTTTAATAACACACCATTCCTTTCATTGAAGTAGTACAGATTTAAATCCTGTAATTTCCCTTACAGAAGAACAAATAAGTGCAGTGAGCTGAAACGCATCATGAGCAGAGCACAGAAGATAAACATGTGCATCAAGGAAATGGCGGTCTGGAAAGCTCACATATAATTCAGGTGTCATCTCAGAAGCCAGATGTTGAACAAGTTCTTTCACCCCTCAATTCTCTTTTTCCTTACTCTACCCATCTGCAGAATAAACATAACCATGCCAACCTCTAACCTACATGTTGAGAGGATTAATTACTCAGTACAAGCATATCCTCAGAATGCCTGCTGTTAAGCATTGTATCATTATATCAATATTAATTATGCCCCATTGTACCATGTAAGTTCAGTTATTGAATGCACACCCTTAATTCATTACTCAGTTAGTCACAGTAGCATTTAAATGATAGTAATTACACTTAATTTACAATGCAAATTATACAACAAAATTTTGAAAAGGTCAAGAAACATAAAGATAAAAAAAATAAGAGAGAACACTTTTACCTATAACATCATTTTATGATAAAAATACCAAAATAATTCTATCAATATTAGCAAGGAAACAAAAATCACCTAACACTCTAATGAATGATGAGCTAGACACATGTTCTACTCAAGCTGCACATCAAAGATCTAAGATTTCTTGAATTATGGAAACTAATTAAGGTTGTTTGTAAATAGCTATTAAAGGTAGAAGCAAACAATATAATACCTGGCTTATTTTGTACTGTTTCAGCAGGCTTAACAGACTAGGGTATTTCTTTGGATGTGCTCACTCACACTGTTAAAGAAGTCATCGTTTGATTCACATACATGTGAAAGATTACATACAAAATAAAGTGATTACATATAAAATAAAGACATCAGAAGAATTGGAATAAAATAAAGATACTAATTTGTATTCCAAAAAGCTGAAAACAATGATCCATTATAAGTTGCAGTATATATTGTTATATGCTATTACATGTTTATAGCACTATGAAAAATACTACCTCTCTCTTCTCAAAATTTCCCCTTTTTGCTGCCTTAGTCATGATAGGTTAACACAGGCATTTGTTCAACACAAGGCAAACAAATAAAAACTTGTTACCTCCTTTGGTACAGCAAAATACTTGGATTTCTTTACACTATTTTCTAATCAAAACATTTTTACAAAGAACTGTTAATTGAAGTAGTTTCATTTAAAATATCTGGTGCATGCAGCAAAAATTTATAAAATCTAAAAGCCAGCTTTTATTTTTATGAGAGGGTGTTCTATCAGAAAAAAAAATGCATTACTCAAAGCTACTATGATTTCTGATAAACTGCATTCCCAAGGAAAGACATCACAGAAGATCTGTATCTGTCATATAAATAACAACTGTCACTGGCTAACTGTTAAAACTGTATTGCAGCAAGTCAATCTTGTATCTGTGTGAAGTCTTCTACAATATGATGTTTACCTGAATCTTCTTACCACTACCTCTGTCAAGAACTCCAGAGAAAATGGTACTTGACATCCTGAAGTTGGCACGCACTTTACCACAACCTCGTAAAACCCATTAAAAATGAGTGATCTGAGAATGACAGCCATACTCAATAATACATGTAATAGTTCACAGGATTTCACCCCTTTTCAAGTTCAAGCATTCAACTACATTATTTATGTGCTTTTCTAAAATTTTGACTGAAGTATATTGAGATAGACACAGAGTTCCATCTGCACAGACTTCACTGCTTCTAGCCTAGACCCAAGATGAATTAACCTTTTGAAGGTTCCTAACAGTGAACAAAATAGTTTAATCTTTGGATTATGAGAATTCTATCTGACCAAAGCTATCATATGCATCCGTTAAGCTTTAAATTCATTGCCAAATTTTCAGTAGAAGACCCATATTTGTCTGTAGAATTACTGAGGTCTACTGTCAATAAGATTGCAATCACAGGCTCTTGATATTCACTGTGTATTGAGAACTGTGTATTGAGAACTATTATAAACTATACTACATTGAAGCACTTAAGTTAATGGACTTTTTATATAGAACTAACATTAGAGTGCTCTCACTTCATATTCTTTTTTTTTCACCCAAGTCCTTTCCAAGTTTGGGGGAAAAAAGTAATTACAGTGTTTGAAAGAGAACCTGTTTAGTTGTTGTATTTAGTCTTAAAATATGCAGAGTGGGATAGCCAAGGATGTCTTTTTCTGATGATTTTCTCCTCAAGTGGAATGTCTATCTTCACCACTCTGACCGACATAAAAACCTATGTAGTCTTCACTTCCTAGCACAGATCAATCTTTAGCACTGCTTATTTATTAAGATTTATTAGTGAAATAAATTCATATTTAACAAATTACTCATTCTTAGATGGTGTGTATTGGATTATTTATTTGCAGAGCCTTTTCAAGATTCTTTCTAACACTAAACTCTATATATATTTACAACACAAGCCAGTTGAAAGAATACTGACAGCACTTTAAATGTAGTCATCCTTTGTTTTCACTTACGAAGAGTTTCCTTCTTTTTTGTTTTTTAATATGTTAGACTTCATCACCTTATTCTTTCTGATTAATCATAACAGAGAAATCACCTAAAATTAAAGAGTAGTGGTTGATAAAGGAAGAAAAAGAAAAACTAAATCAAAATATAAATGGTAGCTGTCACTGGACTGAATAAACTTTTGAAGGACTATTTCACCCAATTTTTCTTACTGTGGTATCCACACTTTAATGCAAGAGTCCTTAAATATGCAATAAGCAGTGCCTAAAGTTTTTCATGTGTTCACTTCAAGCATCATAACAGCTACTGGCAATGCAATGTCCTGATTTGGTAAGATTTTTCTATTTTGGTTTAAGAGGTTAAGTCAAAAAAAGATACTTTCTGATAAATCCAAAAGGATTTGAGGTCTCTGGCAGCCCAACTCCTATTAATTGTTACACACGTAAGACATCTGGATTTGAAAACAGTTATAAAATGATGAAAATTAATTTCCCAGCTGTAGCAGCCCAGAGTATTCCTCTAACTGTCCAGGGGGGTCTGGAGTCCTGCCAGACTGTTTCGGAACTCGAGACGAAAGCACAGAATTCTATGTTCGAGCCGTGTCCTTGGAGAAAGCTGCCCACATTGAGGGAAGAAATACAAAACGGAAAGAAAATGTGTAATTAGCTTATCTTATCACTGGGTGAATGTAGGTTTTAGATTTATGGAGGTATGAGAGAAAAAAGAGCAAACATGGAGGGCAAAGGGCGGTGCCCCTTCCCCTTCCTCTTTCTTCTCTCTCCTCCATCTTCTGCTGTGACGATGGTGATGGGTGTTGGTGGAGGTAGCACTGTCATGTTAAGAAAAGGTAGAAATTAATTGGGAAAAATTGATAAACAATAATATGTTGTAGAACTTGGTTGGTTTTCCTAAAAGAGATAAAAAGGTAAAGACGGTCTTCTTAGGTGTCACTCCTGCAATGTATCTCGGCGGAGCAGGTCGCTGTCGGCCAGCTCCAGACACTTTGAGATAAGAAAAAATAAACAACCTGAACACGAACTCGCAGGCATCTCCAATCTTTCTTGGCTCTGGCATGGGACTTTCTAAGATCAAGAAACAGCCATAAAACATCTTAAAAACTCAAAGCTATACCCAGCCTTTACTGAAGTTAGTATTCAGAGGCTCAATTTGAAAATAATTTTCAGGAGAAATAACAGATTTCTTTTTTTCTCAGATGTCGCTATCATCAACTAGATTGCACAGATCGCCTAGAGGCCTTAGCAGCAAAAAGCTCAAACTGCTTATGTCAGTTAAAATAATGTCAGTTTCACCCTTCCGTGAACCAGTTGCTCAGCTTATATAGGCCACACACAGTAGTTGGAACCTGACAGCAACAATTCAGAAAGCAGGTTAATACCAATTAGGAAAAAACATGAAGGGGAAACAAGAATGAAAAGGAACTAAGTAAACGTTTTCCCTCCATTTATTTCAGTATCTTTACATGACTTTACAAGGATATATTCTATTTGTTATTTTTCCTGTTGTTACTGAAACAGTTGAAAAAGTTTTCCAAGTTGCACTTAAGGTAGCCAAACTTGCTGACTTTTTGTGGTTCCATAGTCCCTCTACTACACACCCCTAAGTATTTTCTAACTTTACCTTAAATTGGTGGCCAGGGGCAATATCACACACAAAAGAAAAAGCGTAAGTTACAAGGAAGTCAGATAGTCCCTTGATACCAGTGACGGCTTTGGAATTACAATACTGGGAGGGACTTCAGAAGCTCTGTGGAGAAAATCAGGGTTTCAGAAAATTTCAGGACATATGTCAAGATGTTCAATAGGTGTGAGGCACAGCCCATGATACTCAGTCCACATGGCTACAGTAAGAGTTGCTTGTTGCCATTTCATGCATAAGTAGAAGATATACATTCAACTGTGTTTACAGAATTACAGAAGAAGAAAATAACTTTTGAGGAAGGTAGTAACTACACTCATTATAAAAACAGAACATAATAAGCTCACAAATAGGAGATGAAAAAAAGCTAAATTCTCTTGTAAGAATGGCACTGAAACTGAAGTCTCTACTCAAATTCAGAAAACATCTTAATTTCAAAAGGAACTCAGGATAAAAATTAATAGTCTTTCAAAAAAGAAAAAGTACTGTACTGAACAAAGGGATGGACTTGGATATTCATGGATACGTACACGTAAAAGTATTTAATAAATCTTTTTTTAGAAAATATACAATACTTTAAGGTGTAACTAATGAAATTCCCCTTGAAAAATTAATTCTAAAGAATTCTGTAAAACTGTTCTTGCCATTTATACCTAGATATATTTAATTTTTTTAAAGTTTCTAATGTCTCACATTAAGCTCTAATACAGTATATTTTGACATTTCTTTTTTAAATAATTCTAAATATTGACTCAGTTGGAATGTCTATAATATTTTACTGTCAGTTTAATAAACAACGTTGTCTCTTCTATTTCCAGGAGCTATGTACCATGAATAGTTAATTGATCTACTAGCTTTGATTTCTGTTAGCATGAAACACTGTAGGTATACATAGGTCATTTATGAGAGGGACAGTACCATGACAGAAATGGCACAGTGCAAAATTTGCAAAATTCTTTATTCTCAAGACCAACATGGTCTACAAACTCGCTTACATGAAAAGTTTTGGAAAGCAAAAGAGACAAAGAAGCCAGACCATATTGTCCAGACCAAATTTGTTTAAGTTATTATCTCCAGGTCATTAATGAAGACATTAAACACCCCTGGGCCCAGTAACAGTTCGTTTTGTACTTCAGCAGTGATTGACCTTCAGCAAACCGAGTATCTTTTCCAGGTCTTAACTTCCAGTTCAACAGTAGACTAGAAGAGCTAACGTGGAGTCACTGAGTTACTCATGCACAGAGTTTTCACCTTTATTTACTCCAAATTGAAAGGAGGAAATTTTTTCTCAACTCAAGAATTACTATTATTACTATTATTATTATTATTGTTATTGTTATTGTTATTGTTATTGTTATTGTTATTATGAAGAAGAAGAAGAAGAAGAAGAAGAAGAAGAAGAAGAAGAAGAAGAAGAAGAAGAAGTAGTTCTAAAAGCTTTTTGTCATGTTTAAATGGAATTTTGTGNGTATCCTTTGCCAAAAAAAAAAAAAAAAAAAAAAAAAAAAAAAAAAAAAAAAAAAAAGTTAAAAAGGTCAAGCTGCATCATATCTTTACCCCTTCCCAGAAGAGGATTTGCACACCTCAGTAAGATTCCCCTAAGCCTTCTCTTCTCCAGGCTGAACAATCCCAGGTCTTTCTTTCCTCAGGTCAGATGTGCCAAGCCCTTAACCTTCTTTGTGGCCCTTTGCTGCAGTCAATTCAATATGCCCATGACTCCCTCTCATACTGGGGCCCCAGACCTGGACACACCACTCCAGATGTGGTCTCACCAGTGCTGAGCAGGAAAGAATAATGGTCTCCCTCACCTTGTTGCAGGACTCGGCCTTACGCAACTTCAAATGTTCTTGGTCTTTTCCACAAGGACATATTACTGATGCCTGGTGAACAAGTTGCCCCAAGGTTCTTCCCTGCAGAGCTGGTCTCTCCGTTACTGGTGTCTAAGTCTTTTAATTCCCAGGTGCAAGACCTTAGATTTCTCATCATTGAGCTATATGAGATTTCTGGTTGTTTATTTCCAGACCCTATGAATGGCAGTCTAACCCTCTGGTGTATCAGCCATTCGTCCAAGTTTTCTATTAACTGAAAGGTTGCTGAGCATGCACTATGCTCTCCAGATCATTAACGAAGACATTACACACCCCTGGGCCCAGTAACAGATTGTTCTGTACTTAAGAAGTGATGGACCTCTGTTGCAGTGTGCCCCGCAGCCCCGGAGCAGCGGGGCTGGCACAGCAGCGGCCGGACCGATGGTGCCAAGCAGCCGGGCGGGACCAGTGGTTGTGCAGGTGGCCACAGCACAGCGGAGCTGGGAGCCGGAGGGATGGCTGTGCAGGCGCATGTGACCCGGAGGGGAAGCTTGGTGCCAGCGCCGCGGAGCATCCCTAGGCGAGTGCTGGGACCGGCGGCGCCCCCGATGCTGCGGAGCGGCAGTGGTGGCGCGGCGCGGGCTCCAGCGGTCCGGAGCGGAGGGGCAGTGGTGGCGGTGCTGGGGCTGGTGGCGGCGTGGATCCATGCAGCCTCACACGTCCGCATGAAATCACGAGACATCGGCACGTGATTGTGCAATTCAAACGGCGGCACCAGGAGCACATAACCTCCTCAGAGGGGTGGCCCCATCCTACACGTGAGCAGTGACATTATCAAAAACAAACAAGAAACACGCGGCTTTCTTTTGTCCTTCCCGCGGTGGGGGTTCGGATTTCTCCGAACCTTTTATGGATATAGATACAAAATCTTAGCAATTATTGGGCACAAGATGACCCTATCCCCAACATCTTCCCCTACCATGGACCCTATATAATGAGGAACTGATTCCCCAAGATTAGGCCCCTTTCTCTCCTCCCTTTTGGGTGTTGTATGCTCAGGAATAAAGGAGAAAAGGAGTACAAATCCTGCTCTTTTGTCTCTGCTCATTTTATGCCTAAACCATCAAATTTGCAGCCTGCTTGACGCCAGACCTGAAGCCTACTGGTCTGAGGAAGTTTTCTGCAGTTTTCTGTTCGTGATTGCTAAAAAAACGCCTGCTAGCCAGCGATGGCATTAGGATTCCTGTGCTAAGACTGAGCTGCCGGCATATCTACAGACCTCCATCTTTTCCAGGTTTTAACTTTCAGTTCAACAGTAGATTGGAAGAGCTAACACAGAGTCATTAAGGGACTCATGCACAGAGTTTTCACCTTTATTTACTCCAAAATGAAATGAGGAAATTTTTTCTCAACTTAAGAATTACAAAAAATCATGATCAGATTCTAATACTAGAAGGGTAGTACCAAATTGTTTGTCACTGGCATATGTGCGCATACACACATCCATGCAGACAAAACTAATGTGGGAAAGCTTTACTCTGCAAGTTACCTAACATCAAACTTACATCCTTCTTAAAAATTATTTCATCAAAAATTAATGGATTTCATTAGGTTTACTCTAGGGGAAGGAAGAGTTCACTCACAGAAACAAAAACATGCAAAGTGCAGGTTCATGGAATGCCTGATAATTAAGCCATATTTACACGACAAGGTGTCAAATGCAATGTTCAAGGGTCTATGTGGCACAGATATGTACATATTGCAGCATCCAACATAGGCCTCCATCTGCTGGCATCTTTTTTGTTGAGACTGTCTTTGTTGGGCCCTACCTTCAATTTTTTTTCTTAAAATAATCCAAACAAAGAAAACAAAAACCCACAGCCTTATTGGCTGACAGGAAAAAAGCGGTTATGTTTATTTTTGCTATCTTATTTTCATACTACCCCAGTATCAGAAGAAATCTCTTTCCTGTTAGATGTTAATTTCTGTATTTGTGCACACACAAACCATTGCAATACTTGTTAGATAAAATGCTTCGACTGTACCACTTTTGAAAGATAGAGCTTTCTTGTTTTACAAGCATTTACCCAACTGTGTCTGTCCATCTCTAAGAATGTACTAAATTGTATTGGATTGAAAGCTATGAAAATCATTTAGGAGTATACAGCAATTTTAAAACTTTAATACATCTTCCACATTAAGATTGATATTTTAATTTTCTTTTGCAGGTAATAACCAAAGATTGATGGATTTTATTTTTAGTGTGTTTACTTTTATTATGTAATAAATGTCTTGCTGTTGGTTATAAGACCATAAAAGTCAATATCATACAAAGAATGCCAGAAAAATCTCAGGGCAAAGGCAATACGAAGTTAGAGCTAAAACCTTCTATTTCCTCATACTTATTTTGTCTCAGATGTACTACACACTTTCCTAGGTGAACTGAGATCAGCAAGCAATATTTCAAGATTTTAGATTTCTCTTGAAAGAGGAGAAGTGGAGCATGACAGTCTAGGCCAAGGCGAGAAAAAGTATTTGAGGCTGTGCAAAATTTATAAACAGAAACTTTGCCAGCTATGAGAAATCAAAAGTAATTAGTCATTCTCTTAAAAATATCAAAAGAATGTCCTTCCATCTCCTCCAAAACGTTCGGCGCATTCTATGGTCTGCCTTCCAGTTTGTCGGTCCAATGATCAGAAGTGTGTGCAGTATCTGCCCTTCACATTCTGAGAAAGACCTTCTAGCAATGAAGAAACTCCTGTTTTCTTAACTATCCTTCTACAGCATTCCAAACTGTCAACAACAAAAATGTAATTGGAAGACTACCTCTAGTTCATCACCTCACGCATGATAACAAATAAACCCTTGACAATACCTTTTTTAACCTGACCACTTTGAGGAACTCATTTGACAGAAGACATTCATAAAAATCGAGTCCATCCTGTCCTTGAAAGCCCTGGGGACATGAGGGTAAAAATGACAATATCTCTCTGTGTTAAATGAGCTACTTATCAAGCAAAAAGATAAGTACAAGAAACTGTTACGACCTCATCTGAAGACCTGCATACAAATCTGATTACCCATGTTCAAATTAGAGTAATTGAATATGAAGCAAGTGCAGAGCAGGACACCTTAAGTGATCAAGAGCTGGAGAGCTTTTAAGATGATACTGGAAGGTTTTTACAGCCACAGTCTGAGAAATGAAAGATTAAAATGAAGTCACTATGAAGACACTGGAAGGCAAACACCAGGTCATAAGAAATGTCGTACCAGCTGAAGACAAGGCTGGGAAAAAAAGAACAAGTCACAACTGCAAGTAGGTTGAAAATGAGAAGCATTCTTAGTGGAAAAATAAACTATCAGGTAGTTTCCACGTAGTCATATGGAGAGAGGAGAATGGGTGTAGTGTAACTAGTTTAAAGCTGACCTAAATTTATAAAACAATTTAAAATAACAGTTACTCCCTGTATATTAAGGAATCTTATCAAGAAATAAAGAAGCTTTCTTATTTGGCTGACACAACTGGAGAAGAAAGGTCTGAAAACCCACTTGTAGATGTCCCACCCTGTCAGCCTGCCAACACACAGGTGTTTGGGTCTGACAACTGAGATGCTTAAAATTGAATTTGACAGAGAATAAGGAAGTTAATTGACTTCTGATTTTACATGGAAATGCACACATTTAAAGATGGAAGACAGGAATGTACCAAGATTATCTTGGTATACTAACATGATGAAAGAAAATATATAGCACAATCAAGATTTTTTATATTCATGTTAAAAAAATGCAGTGGAGGTTGAAAATATACTTTATATATATATATTAACATATATCTTATGCAAGTATACATAAATTTCACACATCTAGCAATCTGAAGACTATTTTTTCCTTTTTTTTTTCCTGGAATCTCTTGACACATGAATCTGCTTGAGAATTATGGTACTAAAACAAAAAAAAAAAGCTTAGATGTAGTGAGGTGTCATAGGTTATAGTGTAAAATGGATTCCCAAGAAAGGTANTATATATATTTTAGTAAAGGAACTGTTATTCCTATCCCCCATATCTCTGCCTGAAAGCCTCTTAATTTCAAAATTATAAATTTGGAGGGAGGGGAGTTGCATTTTCCCATTCCAAGGGAGGCTGCTGCCTTCCTTAGGCAGACACCTGTCTGTTAAACCAAGACATGAGGACAAGACAACAAAATACATGCTACAACTGTACAGATGAACTGTGAATAAAAACTGTTGGAAAGAGATTTCACAAACAGATATTCTCTTTCTTGTTCCCAACACTCTCTGCAGTGATTGTTGCTACTAAATAACATCATATTTTGATTTATTAAGACCTGCCATACAAGGAAAGGACAGTAATTTTAAGAGAATAAGGCATAAGCTTATTCCTCTTTAAGTTTTAAAGTTGCAATAACATTGTATACAAATCTTGTAGATACACTCCAAATAATGCTTATTAAATATAATCGAAATGCTTTATGTTTCAGCAAAGTACATTCAAGAAGAAAAATATCTTTAAATCTGAATAGCTAAAGCTTAATACAAAGTATCTAATCTCCTGTATTATTTGATAAATACAAACTGTGGGACTCGTATGTATCGCATCTCTGTTCTCAAGCCTAACTACTTAGAGGTTAGAGAAAACCTCATAGGACTGAAAGAGAATAAAGGAGTAATGGCAGATTAAGTTTGGAAAAGATCAGCTTCAGTAATAGATACTCTCCTGATGATTTCATAGAATTTTTATCTTCAGCTAACACCAGCTTGCCATTATGTCTGCAGACCCTTATTACTAATTAAAGTAAGGCAACAGTCTTTCAAAACCCACTTTTTTCTCTTTCTTTCTTTCTTTCTTTCTTTCTCTTTCTTTCTTTCTTTCTTTCTTTCTTTCTTTCTTTCTTTCTTTCTTTCACCTTGATTTGCTGTTTATTAAGATTAAAAAAAAGCCCTAGGAACAATTTGCTCCAGCACCAGGAGTGCTCCCTGCTCTGGCTTAGGCACTCCCTCACTTGTGCCACCGTGGTGGCTTTTAGTAAAGCTGGACTGTGGGGTCTTGCAAGGTTTCCAGAACTATTCTCTTGTGCTTAATGCTTTCATAAGTGGCACTCTATTGTCCCCAGAGATCTGAAATTTTATCTTCCTAACAGACAATCATGAAGCAAAATTTTGAAAGGAATTCAGTATGACATACAACCCTCTTGTTTGTGCCTGTAATTGAAAATGAAAGGAATTAGGACTTGTAGTTAGGTCCTGAAAATGCAGCACAGCAAATGTCATAGCCACAAACTTTTTCTTCACATCCCTTACTGGTATGTTGTCAGGAAAATAAGGTTCTGTCCTGCCTTTTTCCCTGGTCAGTGCTAAGAATTGTCATGGACACAGGGTAAAACCAGACCAGAAGTCTGTATGGATGACAGCATTGCAGTTCTCAAGTCCCTGCAGTCCATGTCCTTCCAGTTTCCTGAAGGGATGCTGATCAATTTTTTTTCTTCTCTTAGTTCAGTACTTTGTTCTGTTGCTGTTGTTAGAAATTCTTGTGATAAGAGAAATTCAGCAGCTCCTTTTCCAACTTTGTCCCCATTTGATCTTAGAAATGGCATCCAGCAGCAATGGGATTTATCAAGACTTTTGTTTGGTTAGCATTTGCAGGCTCATACTTCAACAAGAGTGACATGTAACATGCTCACCACTTTGTCCAGATGGAAAAATAGCAATATAAGGGCAGGAGAAGAATTTGCCATCTCAAAAGCTTTACCTATAGAAGAATTATATAAATAACTTGCTACCTGGGAAGTTCTCAAGTAACATAAATTTCATCGTGCAGCACCTTGTGGACCTAAATGGAACAGGTCCTAAATGGAATATTTTGCACTCCACAGCTATAGGCTGCAGAAAGTTAACATACTTTTATTAAAAATACCAGTTTTATTGTGAGTTTAGAAAGGTGAGAATCTAAACTTTTATCATTTAGATAACTTCAGAAGAAAGAAAAGATTCCCAAATTAATTGGTTTTATGCGTGTCTCACAACATGCAACATGTTTTCTATTTAACCAGCCAAGGTGAGGCAGAAAGTGTTCTTTAAAACAGCAAATTCTGTCACTAAACCACTGTTTTAACACAACAACACGATTTTCTGCTGCTTAATTTCAGTGCTGCCTTGCACTGGTCTCTTTTTTCCTAGAGTGACTTACACAACCAATCTATAAATAAGTGCAAATAACTGATCTGGATTTGAAAAGAAAAAAAAAAATCCCTCCAACACACATGTAATTGCATGTTTGGCAGGCTGACTAAGCTGCAGTGGGTAACACCGCTGAGATGCTCGTTAGCTGCAGTGTGGGAATAAGAATGAAGAGCATCAAGAAAAAAACAAGTTCAGAGAGCAAAACGAACTCTGTTATGAAACCGTAGGTAGAACAAATACCTGGTAAAAGAGGTCATGTACAAATGGGAGGAGAAGGAGAAACAAGAACAGAAAGAAAGTCAAAACCCTACATAAGCAATTTCACATTATGTTGCTCTTGATACCCTAATTAATCAGAAAAAAAGAGAGTATTTTAGGGTCTGAATAAATAAAACCTTGAATTGATTTTTGATTTTGTTTTGGCTTGGGGTTTTTTTTCCTAAATTTTTTCCTCAGTAAAATGAAGTAGTATCTCTATAACATCTGAAATCTCGGTCATGTAAGATATTTCTAGAAATGATCTGTGGCCCAACATGCAAATCCATCCTGAAGTGTTTTTTGGTTTTGGGGATTTTTTTGTAGTCAGTTTTGACATGAGAAATCTTAAAAGCTCCTTCAAAAGCCCTCAACTCATGCCAGGCTGATGTACCTATTTTCATTATGTGTAAGCACTCTGCTAAAAATCCTTCTGCACTGATGGGACAAGGAAGCAGGGATCTAGAGAAAAAAAAAGCTATTTAAATCCACTGCAAACCTAAATTAAGTACTGTGGTGTTAAAAATGCTTCATTTTGTTTGCATTCTATACAAAAAACAATGATTGTCAAAGCTGAATGATATCCCTTTAATTAAATACATAATCAGAAAAAGGAAATAAAACCATTAAACCGCGAATGTCACAGGTTCAGTCTTCTCATGATGACCTGTGGTTGTTCCCAGGAGAAGAATGAGATTGCTAAGAGTTAAACCTATAAACATTGTTTGCTAAGTAATAACTTTGCAAGGAACTGGAGAGTGGCAGTGAGTGGGCAGATTTCTCTAGACATTACCTCTGAAACATTTGGTGTAAAATTCCCTTGAAATTTTTAAAGCACTTGGCTCCTAAGGCTTGAATTTGATTTGAGTTAGATGTCAGTGATTCTTAATGAGCAAAGATTTCCTAATCTGTAGTTAAAAATCACAACTTCCCTTTTTTAAAAAAATCTTACTCTCAAACTCATTTAGCGCAACTGGCCCTTTGAAGTTCACACAAATAACTTTCTGCACCCCACTAAAGTCTACACTGGTCCAATTTGTAGATTACTTGATCAATAATGGTCTAACCAAAACTTACTCTGTAGAGGACTAACTCTCAGGACCATCTGGATCTGGAGATGACACTAGTTTCTCATCTACCTCTTCCTATGAGATTCTGGCTGTAACTGACACTTACAGACAGACACAATTTAAAAAATTTCCATGCATTCTCCAATTCTGCCATTCTTTTGGGACTCCAACACCACCAAAGTGGTAAAAAAACCAAAACAAAACAGAAGAAACTCACTAATTCTTTGCAGTGTTTTTATGTACTATGACATTCTGTCCACTTTGGTTGTCATTGTATATTTTAACCATAAGCTCAAAACAGCACAGAGAACACCAGAAGATATTTTCATACACCTCAGTTTTGTCACAATCTTGGCAGCAAAATTAGCTTTGTGGCTATTTAAACAATGAAGCCATCTGTGAGGCTGATGCCATATCAAAGGAAGCTTACTGCAATACGTGTTCAATGTGCAGCTGAAGAAGATTGTCTGCTATAATTCGTCTAAAAGATTATTTACTGGAAGCAAGGGAAGAGAGTTTAATAGTGAAATTGTCCCAGAACTCATTAATTTCATGTTTGTTTCTGTACTACAAGTATGCAAGGGGACAAGGCTGTTCTCTAAATCTTAAAAAAACCCCAAGTCTCCTCTACTCAAACCCCCAGAAGACTGTGTTTCAGTGGAGATCATATTGCACTTCGAGAGACTTCACATACATGTGAGTCACTAGATCAGGATAAGGAGACATGATGACTACACTGTACGATAAAACTGAACCGAACGGGGGCCAGCTGGCACATTATTATAAAACTTTCTGAGCCTGAAAAACAGGATGGCTGTGTCCAGATTGCCTGTTCGGAACAGTCACCAGGCTGTACCAGCTTCTGAATCATTCCCAAGAGTGGTTCAGAAAAGCGCTATTTGGCCCAAACAAAACTCGTGCTGTGATCCATCCAACGACAGTATAGGTGGCTGTCAGTGCCTCTGCCCACATCCTGACAGGGCGTATATTCTGGTGTAGACAAAGACACTGGGACTTTATTGACTGCTCACTATCCCAGACAAGGAAAAAAAGATAATCAGCAGCTACTGTGCAAGATGGAACTAAACTTTTGGATGGCTGTGTGATCACTGTTTTGTCCCTTTGCTATCTGTCAGAGACCACCTTGCTCCTGTTTAGTTTATTAATAATTCTATGATACATCCCACAGTGAACAGCAAGAAGGACTAAGACCATCTTTCCCTTTACAATGATCATGCAGGGGAGAAATCATAAAATTATCTCTACTGCCATCTCTGATGGAGTAGGACAACCTTCTCACATATAACCAAGGAGCTTTTGGGGTTTGCTTTCAACATATAGCTATCCCCACTTGCTTAAATATCCAAACAAAAGAAAATTAAAAAACATAAAAGTATATCCCCCCAGGATATGACAGAATGAAGCAAAGATAAAATCTGCACTGTACTGATAGCAAGGATCATATCTACGCAAATTCAAAAGACTTATATAGATCAAATAGGCTTTTTTTTTCCCCCCCTAAGGCTTTCATACAACTCTGTTGCCTGGAGATTTTAACCTGTTGAATAGCTACCTGGGGCCTTTTATGGATTTCTGAAGTCTGAAAGGCACCAGTTCTTGCTGCACTGCCCCTCTAAGGTGTAGCCTGGCACATCAATTTGCTTCACATAAACCCTGGGAGAGAAAGTGATTTTATGTATCTCTCTACTGATACTAACCTATTAATTTTTCTCCCCAAAAAGCAGTTCTGTAATCTGCCAGCTGTTAAATGACAGAGAAGTGAAAGCTTTATATTCATTCAGTAATCGTAGCAGCTCTTTTTTGCTAAACCAGTTTTCAATTTAGAAAGAGCTTGTCAAGGTGATAGGCAACATCTCAAGAGACACACATGCTGTGCCTTCATCATTCACCTACATTTTTAATGTGGTTCCAAGGCTGTCTGTGAAATACCTCCCAACAATATAAGAACTCTTTATGAAACCAACAAAATAGTTCAAATTATTAAGTGCCACTTCAGCATCTCCAATATATGGCATTTTTGGGTATTAAAAATCTTCATGGTTTCTGACAGTTGGAAAATCAGATTTAGAGTTTGTTGGAATGTATTTTAGATGCTGAATGCTGAAGCAATACAGGTATACTAATAATGCTCTAAGAATCACTACACATAGAATTTCTCCTCGAAATAATGTCACTAAGAGCTAAAAAATAGTTTACTAAATGTATTTTGGAAAACCTATTCTTATGGAACATAAGCAATGTGGTAGGAGTTTACAAAATTGTGTCTGACACAAGTAGGTAACAGCACAGACATTTTTCTTGGTCTTACGTGACGTACTGAAATCTGAAGGAAAATTCCAGAATTTCAGTTTCAGATGTCCATTTCAATTATCTTATTGAAAAAAATTAAGCAGCATGGAAGGGCATCTTATCTGAAAATAAAGCACTTTGAGTTTTATATCTCACCATTACTAAACCTTTTTCTTGAAAAAAGTGAGTGAGATTTAGAAACCCCATGGGTTTGTCCTTTATTTGAAGCAAGTAAGTCCCAATGCAGTGCCATACTTGTACTCATGCTTATTTTTAATCATAAGTGTTTAGTCAAAGAATTCATAGAAATTCAAATAATATACAGACTAGATATCTAAATCCACACATATAAATGGTAAAAAAAAAAAATCATTGGAAAAGTGGTTGTTAAGAATCAAGGGGATTTTTTTTTTTTAGTATTTTCATTTATCAGAATACCACTATCATTGACGGTCTTTTGTGAAAAAAGGTCTCCTTATGAAAGCTACAGAATCCTAGTGGGCAAAGTATTTCTGACATTCTCGTGTGTAAATGAAATGCAAATGCCCAGAGAAGCTGGTCATAAAGGTTGCTCTAGAATCAAGGTACTTCAGGGTAGAATAGTGTAGTTAAAGTATTTTCTGCCAGCTGATCCCACACAACCCCAGACAGAGGTGATTTAATACTACCAAAATTTAAAGTCTCTGTTGTAATGGAGTTCAAGACATTTACAAAGAGAGTATTATTTAAAACTCTTCAGAGCATCTACATTTAGTCATGGGCACACTGCAACCCTTCCCACCAGCACGCTGCCCAGCTAGTGACAGGCTTCAGGTGTCGGCTCAGGTGCCCCAAGAGCATCCTCACCAGAAGGTCTGGCTGATGGGGTTCAGGGCTTTTCCAGAGAGCTCCCACCAGCACTGCTGATGTCCCAGCCTTGACGTAGGTCTGTGCTCATCCCCACAGCTCTGTCCACCCACACCAGGGCTGGGCCTGTCCCAGGACACCACCCTCAGCCCTGTCCTGCTCCCCCAGACTATTGCTGGTGAGACCCTTGACCCAGCCAGCCATGCAGCACAGATTGTCTTTGCTGCTCCCTCATATCAACAGTAAAAGGAATACATGAAATTGTCTTGATTTAATTTATAGAACTTCAAAACACTTGTTCTATTTCAAGATAAGGTAGGTTGCTTCTCACAGCCACTGCAGTGGTTTTCATGTAGTAATACCAGGGTAATATCAGCAATTCAATCTATAGCTTTCACACCTGAAAAATTCTGAAGATACAAGTTATGAGACACAAATCCAAAGAAAAGCTTTGGTTTACAGAGCTTAAAGTATGGTTGCATTAAACTCACACACACCTGGACTATGGGTCTGCATGTGGAGAAGGAAAACCCCAAAGAACCTAAAAAATCCACACTTCCAGGCATTGTTTGTGGCTTCCAGAATTTCCCATGTACTCTATCAGATCATAAAAAAAAGTATTTAGCATTTTTTGACATATCAAAGTGAAAAAAACACCATTTTAGAATGAAGGGGGCTAGGCATTTTTATATGTATAAACAGCAGGCATAAAGCTTGCTCAGCAAGATCCTGGCCTGCAAAAGGGCTTCATATCCAGAAGTTATGAATCTTCTCAATTCTGACACAGTTTGATTACTTGGTTACATGACTGCCCACAAGTCTTGCCTGACTTATTCCCATTGACCATCACAAGTACAGCAGTGGTGCCACCATGACATATCTGGTAGGCAACATGCAAAGGTGAATTTACTTCCCCATAAGCAAACACAAACATTTCTTTTGGGAGCATGACACTCAAGAGATAATCAAGTCAGTATGAGAAAATAAAATGAATGAGAAAATAAAAACTATTCGTAACGCAATGATGACAATTTAAAAAAAAAAATCTATAAAAGGAAATATGTAAGGAGATGTTATTAGACCATTTCAGAAAAACACATATACCTTGTGTTATTCAGAAACCACATATCAATGAGAATGGCATGAAGTGTGGTAATGGCTGCTTATCAAACTACAGAAACAATGAAAAAGTACTTTAATATTAAATTATTAGCATGTAAGCGATACTTTAATCCAATGTTTTCTTAACATCAAGAGTAATTGGCTATTTTTTTTCCCTCTAGTTCCACCATGGTTTTGAGATATCTTTGAATATTTTTCTCAGTTTAACTAACAGTTGCAGAGGGTGTGGACAAACAGATGACTTGACTTATCTGCTGCAGCAAATGGAAACAACTTGTATTATTTTGGGGGATAAGACTAATTCTGTAAAAATCAAATCTCAGTTGTCAAACAGAAGGACTGTTCCTTTCAAGCACAGCACTGAATGAACAGTAAAGAAAGTAAGAGTCACCTGAGTAGCTGTAAGGGAGAGCTCAGTAAAACTTGCAGGGCTTTTACAGGTAAATCAGGACCTCTTTTTCTTTTAAATCAAAATAACCAATGCACAGATTCATTGTTTGCAGGTCCCATCATAAGCTGGGCATATATGTACACTACAGTGATAAAAAAATAAATTTTCTGTCATCCTCCTTTTGAATATAAACTGCATAGAAATTTCCTGGCCTGACTTTTTTCCAAACAGAAACTTGGTAGATCCTGTTTACTCTTTATAAAATATAGAACTGTTACCTTACCTCTTCCTGTGTTTTATGTGGTATTAAATAACATAGGAAACTCGGGATTTGTTCTAGCACTACATAAAGTAACCTTACAGTTTTAACATATACCGTAAAGTTTAAAATGCATTTGATGGCTTAAGTATTCACAAGAGGAAAGCTCATTTACCCATCAGTTTTACAGCTCCAAACAGGGCAGTGCTGCATAAAAGATACTTTGTCATTCCTTGCCCTTCATACCAGGCTGATTCCTCTGCTGTTGGGGGACAAAGACATATGAGCTTTTGCAGTGCACAAGACCAGAGACAATATTACGTGGATGGAAAACATGGACAGTATACTGTCCTACCAAACACTACAGGTTTTAATTGCAGAATGTTACTTTGAGAACTCATTTCTTCCAAGACCTCATACCTTTTAATTTAGGTAAACAAGAAATCATACAGAGAAAAAATAGAAGTGAAGCAAAAAAACTCAAAAGACTCATTATAGTCCCCATAAAGGTAACTATTTAACTTTAGCACAAATCTGTAGGGGTTTTTGTAGGTCCATTTTAAAGATTTGTGCTGAAATGTAATAACCTTGAAACATTTTTATTATTCACTGCATTTCATTAGAATTAGGGTAGAATAAGGGTCTAAGGCACAAGAGGTCTCACCCACAGCCATATGTTCGTAAAGTCTGAGAGCTGGGAGTTACAGCTTTACAGTATCAGCTTTTCCCCCCCAATTTGTCTTCCTGGTTGTTGTGATTTAGAAATGTTACTCCTCAGTTCACTGTCCCTCTTCTCCCCATCCCTGACTGAAACTCCAAAATGTATCCGGAGAGGAGAACTGGAGGAACAAAAGATGAAGATGACAGGCTGAGACTAGAACAATTTACTGGAAACAGCAACGAGAAAGAAAATGAGCACTAACTGCAGCCATACTAATAACAAACGTGTACAAAAAAGGCATGATTCGCACACAAAATGCTCATCCAGCCCAACCTGACCAGACTCGCAGCAGGTGGCACCCCACTCTGACCATTCCCGTCTGCCACCCTTATTCCATCAGAAGGGACACCATTTGCAGGAGTGGGAGAGAGTGTCCCTTTCTCCTGCCCCTGGCAATGACACACAATGGTTTTGAATAAAATTAGGGTCTTGGCCATGCCCACATGGCTCCGGGCTCTGCCCCCTCACAGCTACTGCAAAAACTTAGCACTGTCGTTGGCTGAAATCAGGACACTGGTCCAGGCAAAACAGTGTGGAGTCAGCAAAACCCCTGCCTACAAGCACTAGGGACATGGAGCAATGAGTGGCAGCCAGTCATTCAATCCCACTTACCTCCTGGTTTCACACCTCCATGCAGTGCTACACTGCTTATGAGGTACTTCAGATTTTCCCTGTCTTTCTTTTACCTTTGTCTTTTGTGTGGAAAGTGGGTTTGGGTGGAAAATAATAATATCATGTTTAAATGATCAGCAAGAGGGAAGACAACACCAGTAAAGGATATGCTAACAGCAAGAGATGACCCAACATTACCCTGCAGTCTGCTTGAGCCCAAAATGAAAGAAAGAAAGGGGGCTCAGTGCAGGATTATATGCATCATGGCCAACATTAAAACAATGTAACAAACCTGAAAACTAAGTTCTAGCATTTCAGTGAGCTGTAGCTGACTGTGAATATTGTACATTATTTCAATGTAGTCTTGTGTCTACAAACTACCATCATCTATCCATATAATTACTCACGCATACGCACAGTCACTAATGAAATTTTCAGACGAGCTTAGAAGGAACTCCAATGTTCCCTTGTGATATTTTCAAACTGGAGCCCAGATTCACAAGGGGAGGAATCGGAGTGACACACTAGATAAGACACAGGGAACACCACAAAACAAGCAAAAAACCCCCCTAAACCCCACTTTTTCTCAGTTGCAATACTTTAGTTCTGAAGATTTCTAGCTCTTTTGAGAACTTGGAGATCTTGCCAGAAGTTTTTACCGGGAAAATATAGGTTCAATTTACGTACCACTTACAGGATTTTTAAACTCTTCAAAAAATAAGAAATAGTAGGATTACAATAGGAAATTAGGAGACTTGTAGATGGTTTAGATCAAACATCTTAGATGACCTTAAAGTTTCCTGTAATAAAGTACCGAGTGTTATGCAGTTACTCTATTTGAACCCAATGACTAGTATAGTGAAATGTAACTCCCAGAAATGGAGAGACATCTTTTAAGAGGCATAAAGCACTGCCATTTTACCCCAGTACTTTTAGTCAAAATGTGTATCTAATTTTGTACTTGCAATTTTAGTTATATTCTGCAGCTATTCTTTCTTGCTGAGGTTCTGCTAGTGTAATAATTTTTCCTGGTTTTCTTCTCTGTGAAGGTACATATACCTTTTAATCAAATCTTTCCATCAGCTGCATCTGCAGTGGATGGAAATGGACTGATAAATTATTTTCCCCAAGCTCAATTCAGCAATAAAATACTATTTCTCCCTTTCAATTTTTGGTGTAATTTTATTTCCTGCTTCCCATTCCCAGGTGTTGAT
>VYXC01009625.1:372535-386720 GCA_013397175.1 Platysteira castanea | reverse complement strand
AAAAAGGCAAGAGAGCAAGAAGAGCAAGAGGAAGCTTCAGCATTTTTTCTTACATAGAGAATTCACATTCTGTGCATCAAATACGCTCGTTTACTTAAAGATAGGTTTTAGCTCAGATAGATGTAAGCATCAAAGGTAGCGGAAGATTGGAAGAAAATTATCAGATAATTCTTATAATTCCTAATTCTTACTCAAGTAAACAGACATCTCTTTTCATCTGAGAATTTTTTCAAGAATCTGGTTTTTTTCTATACACTTGAAAGTTAAACACCTGTAACTGCCATTCTGAACAATGACCCCAGCAGTTCATGGAAATATGGACTACAGCTGCTGAGTTTCTAGTCAAAAATATTTCAATGCTTTAAAAAGGAGCTGGTCATTGGTTTTCCTGGAATGTAGAAAGAAGTGTAACACAGACTGCAGTGTATTCCTGCTAATAAAGGATTTGAAATAACCATCTATGGATGCAAAACGCAGTTCTCATGGAAGCTAGTACCAATAAGCGTAAATGAAGTGTAAGCTCATCCTTATTCTCAAGGAAAGATGCTGAAGGTGTTTAAAGTAAAAAAAAAAAAAAGTCAGGTAGGGATTCTGACACAGAAGAATAACAGTTTTAGAGATGGGTACTGACTGAAGGCTGATAGATATAATTTATGCCTATTTTCTTTCTTGACAAAAAGTCTGGATAACTAAAATTCATCAGCAACCATTTTGTACTCCTCCTACAATGTAGGGAATAAGTGCAAGGCATTGCTTCCCATGTTTCTCAATCCTAAATACAACAAAATACTCAAAGGATATGCATCTGAAAATATATAAATTCCTTATTTCCCATGTCTCTGAGGATTTCAAAAGGAGGTAATTTATCCACCTTGGAGTGGACATTCTTGCTGCTTATACAACTTCTTGGTGTCTTTATTATTTAGAGTGCATTTTAATGCCATTACTACTATGACTATTTCTTTTTTTAAGCTAAACTTTCTTGAAAAAGGTTTTTTTAGAATATATAAATTCAAGTCAAATTGATAGAAAAGAAAAAACATATATCCCTATTCTAGAAAGAGTAATTAATACAAAATTGGATATGAGTAAGCTTGCTTTGTACATTTTTTTATTGTAAGTACTCTATAGCATACATAAATTCAATATTTAAATTATTTTATATATTATAATGCAATTTCCATACTCTGTTAGAAATCTATTTTCCTTTACTAAGTGGCATCAAGATCAGATAGAATGGAAGGAAAGACCTACACAAAATCAAACGTTTACAAGAGATGATTGGGAGCAGGAAGTAAGTCCCAGTGAGGACTCCTTCTCCTACACTTAGCATTTGTGTTGAAGGTAATGCTTGTTCCCTCCAAGTATTTATGCTACAATTTCTTAAATATTTTGATGCTGCTATACAATACCTTAGAGGCAAATATCCCATTGCCTTCAATAGGGAGAAAGATTTAATTCAGGGTATTTCACTCTGCAACAGCATTACTTGACATCTCTACCATCTACAGAGAAGTTCCCTTTGCATACTAACAGAGCATCCAATTAAGTTATGAAAAACAAAAAGTTATACTGTAGTTCTCACAATCTAAAAGAGATGATTAAGGAACTTCTGAGGCATGCAGAGGTATAAATTAGCAAAGGAAAAGGATGTTAACAAGGCCAACATTATACAGATAGAACACAAGCCACATTATCTAGCCAGGATTTGATCTAACTATTCAGCAGATTATAATTAGAGTTAAAAAGCTAGACACATTTCCAATTTTAAAAGCTGGTGTACTGTAAGATTTAAAGTAAAAAAAAAAACCTACTGTAGAAAAAACAAAGTCTCTAAGGAGCATCCCCACAGACATACATTCACTTCAAAATAATACTTTCAGTAGTTTCAAAAGAAGTTAATTAAAGACATGATTAGAAAAAAAATCAGTTTGTGCAGCATTTTTTACTGAGGACATGGTACCATTGACATGAATGGGAACTTTAGGTGTGTGCTTGAGGTTTTAACTTGCATAGAGCTATTTCTTTTCATAGGAGCTGGTATGTTTTGGATTTGAGCTGAAAACAGTGTTGATAACCTCGGGATGTTTTAGCTATTGCTGAGCAGTGTTTGCACAGAGTCAAGGCCTTTTCTGCTCCTCACACTACAGCAAGCAGGCTGCAGGAACACGAGAAGCTGGGAGGGGACACAGAGGGTCCGGACTGACCCCAGGGATATTCCAAACCGTACGGCATCGCATTCATCATAAAAAGAGGGGAGAGGAAGAAAGAGGCAGGGGATATTCAGAGTGATGGCTTTTGTCTTCCAAGTCACCATTGCACATATGAGCCCGGCTTTCCTGGAGATGCCTGAACAGCAGCCTGAACATGGGAAGTGGTGAATGAATTCCTTATTTTGCTTTGCTTGTCTGTGCAGCTTTTGCATTACTTATTAAACTGTCATTACCTCAACCCATGAATTTTCTCACTACTACTCTCTCCCCATCCCACTGGGGTGAGCAAATGAGTGAGTAGCTGTGTGGTCTCAGCTGGGGCTAACCCATAGCAAGATGTTGTGTATGAAGTTAGCTCTAACTCATTCTGTCAACCAGAAAAATGGAGCTGGCTCATGAAGAGATACTTTTTTTTTGTCAATAAATTTCCCCATGACACAATATAGAAACAGATTTCTTGACCTGCCATCTTTGATCAGCACATGGTACTACGCTGCTTTTGATCCCCCAGAGAATCACTTAAAACCTCCCTAACAATTGCAAGAAACCCACTAACAAACAAATACTAAAGGATCTCTCTCACTAAGGAAAAATTAACAAAACTAAGGCTAGACCCCAAGTAATTACATGGAAGGAACAGGCTGTGATCAAAAAGAGAAGTCTATGTGTAATTACATATGCTTTTGGAAAAGGCAATCAGATTTTACAAGGTCTCTAGCTAAATTAGATCCTTCTGGGGTTACTAGAGGGCTAGTTGCAACAACAGCCATAGGTACAAATAAAGAATTTTTAATAAGAGCCTTTCACAGATGAAATCTTGCACAAGATTTGAGAAAAATCTTTTATACCCATATAATCACCTTATTCCCCCAAGTCTAGCAACAGGAAATGCATAAAGAATGAATGACCATTGCCTTGGCTTGATTTTATTAAATACTTCATTTTAACTACCTGCTTTTATTTATAAAAAATCTGCTACATTACAATTTCCTTTACATCACATTATATTTATACAGGTAAATATAGAAAATTCTGAGATTATAAGAGGTTCAAATGTAAATTTTATGAACATGCAAGCAATGTAAAACTTACTATTCAGTCATTAAATCAAAATTTAAAAATTGTTTTCCTTACCAATGAAGTTTCTTAAGTTCAAAGTATAATCCTGCTATTTGTTCAAAGTGAATTGTGCTTGAAATGAAAGCATACTTTTCTTAGAAGCACCAGCCTGCAGCTACATCTCCCTTTTCTTCTCTGCAACTACTCCTGCAGTTTATAATATTCTCAAGCAGAGAAGGATAAGTTCAGACTCTTATTTCTATTGTTTGCACTGAACCTACCTGAAAACAGAAATGTAGCTAAAGAGGTAGAGTGGAGGTTCTCCTGCAACAATCCTTAGCACAAACCTTTAACAAAACCAGGAGTGCTCCGCAGAGGAATACTGCTTGTTTGATGGGACAGTTTTACATCAGACACGGGTGTTATTACTACTCTACTCTTTCATGAGAAAGAGCATTGCTTGGATTGAGCACTGTAGTTTCCTGGCTGCTTTGGAACAGGATTAAGATAGTGCCAACCATCAGGAAAATAAAAAATACCTTGTGAAAAAATTTCTTTTCTAAAGATAAAATTCACTAGTCACCTCTGTGACTGATTTTAAAGTCCTACTAAAGCTATTAATGTCATACATCCATATACTTACACAATTGCCCCACATAAGCAGCCTCTAATCTTTCTCCTTCACTTGCCCCACCTAATGCAGAAGGAGCTATTTCTATACTTATGCCTTTGGATGGGCTGACAAGAATGCTGTAGCAAAGTCATAGTGCAACTGGGCTACAAACAAAAGGTGTATTTTATTTTGTTTTTATTAATAAAAGAAAAAGGAATTCCAAAACTGCGGAATTTCACTTATCCAAAGAAAGACTTCCAGGAAGTCAAGTCCCCTAATTTCAAGCCCTTCTTGAAGCGAATTCAGTTTTACTGTCTTAGTAATTTAGCCTTTATTGAGATAAAGATAGTTGCAGCTTTTCCTGCCAAATCACTGTCATGTGGCAGAAGTGAATACAAAAGTAGTCCAGGAAGAAAAGAGAGAGCACCAGAAGAATGGCTCTAAAGCATACCGACTTTTGCAGTCTCCTCTACACTTTCTGGTTGGTTTTAAATTAATTTTTAAGGCAGGACCAACTCAGCTTCAGACACAGAAGAAATGGCTAACAGCTAATTGAGAAGAGCAATCCAAACATGTTGAGACACACGTACCAAGGAGCGAATTGCTCTGAATATTATATTCTTTAGGGTAGAAGAACCACACAGGTGAAGTCACTTCTATCTGAAATAAAAGAGCAAGTCTTGGTCAGATTTTAGAAAGAAAATATTCCATCATTTGGGAGAAGATTCTGCATCCCCACTGAACTCATTTGTCTCAATTCTTTTTAAAAATGTTAAATATATGCTGTGCTTTCTTAGGGGGCTATTGTAGCTCTGTATCCCAACAGCATATGGCTTAATTTTCATACAGAGGTGTTCACTTTTTTTCATACTCTGTCTGGAGTTTAGGATCCAAAAATTTTTCTACAACACAACCCAAAACCTAATTTGTACTCATGACTCCTCCAGAGGATCTAGCTCTAATCAAAAGGAAGCCCATCTCAGGCAAGTATTTTCAGAAGCTTCACAACACCTCCACAGACAAATGCTGCACTTTTATCTCAGGGCACCTTCTTTGGCTACACTACCCCCCAGAGTCTCAAAACCTCATGGCTGTCTGTGGATTGCAAAACAGTCAAACTCTTTTGCATTTCCTCTCCTTAAGAATTTTCTCTGATGTGTTTGTAATTATGGTCTGTTCATTCCACCATTTCCTCACCTTTTTTTTTTTTCTCCCTAAGGAAACTAATTTAGGTAAGATATCAATAAAACTTGGAGAAATTCACAAGTTTAACTAATTTTACATCTGTATTCTCAGATGTTGTCTCACATGTGTATGAGTCTCTCCCGAGTCTCTCTTGAAACCAGTTTAACCTTCCGTTTCATTGCTGTAGCCTGTTCTTTACTGCCAGGAGACTGTCTCTCTACAAATCAATCACAGAGCCAGCACATCTGTTTAATAGCAAGAGGTCTAAATAAGCACACAGCTCCTTTTAAGAAGTTTTTCATAAATAGCACTTGAAATTGATAAAATTTAAGTGTTTCACTCACTTAGTGAAGCACCAGCGTATTTTAATATTGCAGTTTATGCTTCTGAGATAAAAAGATCCTTCTCTTGATTGTATATTCACAAATTTCTAATTGCTTATCACCACGAGAATAGCAGGAGAAAAGACATATTTCTTTATTTTCTTCTTCAATATGAGGGTCATACAAGAGCATTATACTTTCTTCAGCAGGCACTGTTGAGGCTTGACATCAGTAATTTAATGTGCTAACCCCGCTGAGGCTGGCTCAGATTGTTTCTGTCACAACATGTTTAAAGAGCTGCACGGTCAATCCCGTGCTGATATGAGACCCGTCAGTCATGCAGTGGCACTCTTTGCTGAACAGCTGACTGACACCAAGAAATTCAACTTCTCAAAGTGTCAGCTCTTCAGGAGGCTGCGACACAATCTTGGCCAGCATACAGATTATCTTAATGTTAACATTTTCAATATTTAACTCATTTTCTTTAATTACAGAATAACATCAAAGTAATCGTGTGTTTGGACCTTTAAAACAAACAAACAAACAAACAAACAAACAAACAAACAAACAAACAAAACCAAGCTTGTAAAAGCTTACACTGTTTCTGAATGCTTTTCAGAACACAACAGACATTTTAGAATTCAGTGTAGCTTAATTTCACAATTTTTACAATCAGTGAAGGTCTTCAGTCATTCCAAAAAATGAAATCTATCTCCTGGTTACAGATTGGACTCTATGGCTTTTATCAAAGTAGTGAACAGAAACAGATACTGTCTAACCTTCCCATTTTCAAAGAGCTGTTTTAACCAGAATGACTGAACATTTTTTCCCCTTCCTCTTTTATAGTATATGAAACATTTGGTGTTAAGGGATGCTACAAGTCGCTGCCTCCAACAGCTCCATGACCTGGGGTTTCCTCCTGACTGGACCAATGGACGCAGCTGCTGCTTTCCCATCTGCAGGTTCAACCAGCAGCAAAGCCATGCGTGTATTCCCCAGGTATAAGCAAAAAAAACACAACCAGGGCCTGAAACAGAGAAGGAAGGCACCCACAGCCCAGTCTAATGCTACCAGGGCTCACAGAAACACAGACAGCCCCATCCCCTCCTCCTCTTGGGCTGGCAGACACAGGAAGTCACTCATGGGAGTGTACACATGACAGCTCACCAGCTGACCATCCCTGTGGTCACTGCCAAGAGATACAAACCTGTCCCACAGGCATTCCACACTGCAGCTACCCTCAAGTATCTGCACAGACCTTCCATCCACCTGACACCCCTTCCCAAATCTGGGGCCTCCTCCTAGTCGCTGGTGAGTTCAGCTTGGAGTTTTCTGGCAAATATCCATGACCACCTGTTTTGGGGGTAATACAGACACTCACTGTCCCTGCAGCCAGCACCAGGTACCCAGGCTGTGACCCATGGTCCCTCTCAAGCCACCAGTGCTGATCCTCTTGCTTGTTTTAGTCCCTCTAGTAGCTGGTTTTCAGGACACACACTGCTCCCCCACAGCAGCTGGAAGACCCCAGGCCCCCAGCTGCTTGCACTGTAGTATAGGGCACCTACACCCCAGTCTGACTCTGATAGCTGGCACCCACTGCACTCATGCCAGTCCACCCAGCAGCTCACACACACAGGTTGGAGAATGAGATCATGCAGAGAGTCTTTAAATAAGGCAGGACAACCTGTGGTGATCTGGCAGAGAGCTCAGTCACACAAGTGCACTGTCCAGCCCTATTTTACATAAGATCAGCTCTTTCATACCCCCAACCACCTGCCCCAGCTTTGCATCTCCCCAATTCCCTTCCCCTAAACATCCCTTGTAAACATTACATAGTCACTCGAGCCTCCTGTGAATATCCCAAAACCTCACATTCCTTGTTTTCCATTTCTTATCGGTCACAAAATCCAGATGGCCCTCTCTAAAGCTCTGTCTGCATATTTTTTTGATGGCACTTCAATTAGTAGCTCAAGACTTTTGGTCTTTGGCACTGCTTCCCATGTCTCTCAGGTGCAGGCTCTGTGCTCCTGTTTATCAGTTCCCCTTCAGCATCAAAACAATCCTTGATCATATAAGCTCAGCGAAGCACATACTCATCTTCCACATGCCCTGACTTACTGGACATAAGTTTTAGTATCTGTTTATAAATGTAAGACTTAGAATCCAAGAGCTAGAGCATGAGTTTCTTTTTTGAAACTCATGTGAAAACACTTTAACCCGTAAGTTATTAGAGAGAGCAACATCCATTTCTTAGACATTACACATCTAATGGCTGCTCATCCAAGACCCTTCTTTCAGATTTATTAGGTCCTTCATATCGTTTAGACATTATTTTAATTCTTCATTTTCTGATAAGTTTTATTATAATACTAATCAGAAAGCATGGGAGAATATTAATAATTAGCTAAGTGCTTTCCAATACTACAAGAGCTATATATACAAGTAACGTAATCGTGCCAGAGCTTATTTTTTTATGGCCCTTAAGCTAAGTAGCACAATACAAAAGAAGATGACAACCTCCAAATTACCTCTGAAGTGCTCTTTTGAACTGTGCCAGGAATTACTTGACTGAAGACAGAAATCACACATGGGACCATTGTATCCCTCTAACTGTACAATCAAGACTCAGTACTGAGGTCTCTGCCCCATTTACTTCATTGGTACTGAGATAAGCCCTAGGTGTCCATCTTAAGCCAGTAACTATCTCTTCTAGAAACACAGTCTCCAGACAGTCATCCTACTATACATACTGTATCCTGCTGCATATACTTTAAATATAAAAGTAATTCGCTAGCACATAAATTATTTTCCTTTTTGAGGCTTCTCTTATTAGTATGCTTAATCATAGCCACAGATAGGGAAAAATACACAAGAAACTTTGCTAAGAATTATTTGCTATGTTCTATTAGTAATTTCTATAGCTTGAAGTAGCTCTAAGATCTGTATAGCTGCAGAATTCCTTTATTTTGCACAAAGTTCAAGGGAGCTCAATCAATTCTAACCTTTCCTCACCCTTGGGGTATGTCGTGTCCTGCCTTAAGGTACAATGACATTAGTGCACCTGCTATAGTTAAATTAACAATATATTCACTCAGGGGAAAATGATATAGAATACTTGAGCCAAGAGTAGGAAAGAAATGCAGTGCAAAATGTCCCTTCATAAAAAAAGAAATTTCCAGGAATCACACATTTTGCTTGCCTGAAGCTAGTTATTGAAATATCTGACTATTGCTTCTATCAGCTGCACAAAGCTCTTCAGCTCTAATGGAGACTTCAATAAATCATACACTTACAAAATGCCCAAATTGCAGTAAGAGAAGTATTATTGAAATAATAAACTGTTTTCAAAGGGCCTCTGCCAGTACCTATTCCATATATCATGATCAATTATGGCACAATAACTCAACTGTCACTTTTAATGTTTTTTTGCTATCAAAGCCTAAAAGCCTCAACAGAATCAGCCCAATACCATCACTAATTCTTCCCTGGTTCCTTACAAAACCACCAGTTCACCTTCATAAACAAAAGAAGGGAAAGTGCTCACATTTGTCCTTATCACCTGATCCAAGTCCCCATGTATGAAATTTTATTTTAGACTTCCCTCCTTCCTGTTTATCATGTCCTCCCTTATGCAGATTTAAAATGGTTTTTTACCTGCTGACTCACCTGTGTCTGAGGAGGAACAGGGCCTGGTGGGGGGGGAGGGAAGGCAGAGGTTCACAGTTTTGGAGCTGCAGCTATTTCTGCTCATGCACATCTATCATTAATATTTTGATGTATGGCAAAACTCTGAGACATTCAGTATAACAATGTATGTGCTCCTCTGCAAAGTTAACTCATTATCCCCTGGTAAATGATTTGTGACAGACAACACTTTTCATTTGTTTGCTCATGTTTTAAGAAGTCTGTAGCTATTCAGCAGGCTGCTGCATGAGGAAATTTCTGAAGTTCTCTCAGGAAAATTCCAGGCTCAACTGGAAGCAGGTTCTAGGGAGCAGAAAAAGATCGGGAGGTAATAAGCAGATATTATCTGCAAGACAAGTGGGAACTGAGAAACTCCTGAGAAAAGAGGGACAGAGAGAGAAAGAGAGGAGTTGATTTCACCTCTTTCATTTTGATTTGCTTCACCCTACATATCTGGTTATTATATTTTAACTTCCTTGTAATAAACAGAACTTCTGAGTTAAGAATCTAAATATTATTTTTCAGTCACCACTCTTGAGGAAAACTGAGGTGTTCCTGTCTCCAGATTCTTTCCAGCATAACTGACATGATTCACACATTCAAAGAATATCTGGAGCTAGAAGGAACTTAAAAGGATCAAGTCCAACTCTTAAGTAAATGGCCCATACGGGGATTGAACCCACCACCTTGGTGTTATTAGCACCATGCTCTAACCAACTGTTCCATCATACATTTCCCCATTATAAATAACAATCTTAAGGTAAGACTTCAAATGAACAGTGTTGAAATAATTAAAACTGAAGTATATGCAGGTCTTAAGAGACTGTATCTGAGTTTCTTGGGTTTACACCCGAAAGAACTAAATTAATCATCTTTGCAGCATCTTAAATAGCTCATTAATTCTCCATTGCATTTCCTTTACAATCATACACAGCAGGAGTCTCTGTTAATTTCTTGTGCAGTTTTTGTGTATTGCACTGGCTCAGGCACTAACAGACACACCTGTATGCTCTTTGCTAGGGTTTGGGCCCTGGTATTGCCCCAGGAACTGAAGCAGCCTGGCCCTGGAGTCTGCTCTCTGCAGTCCATACATAACAAGGCTGCACATTTCCCTTGGCTCCAGGACAAGAGTAGGTCCCAGTGTGGGGGATTTCCCACAATGTGCTTTGGCATTTTCTGGGAGAGTGCTATGACAGAACTATGCCAGGGACCAATGCAGTCAATTAAGATCTTATGTGACCAAGCTCCACTGCCCTAGCAGCACCGCCTTTTAAGCTGTTAGTGTAGATGCACCTTCCTGGACATAGTTGAGTGGATGGTGAAAGAATCTCCCCAGCAGGTGCTCGTGTGCAAATCCTCCCTGCTGGAGGGGATCACTGTCTAGCTGTACATCATGGGAGCCACGTCACACACCGTGTTCTCGTGGCCCTAAGATATACTCCTGCCTGATTTATTTCATGGTATAGACATAGCCTTCAAAGTTTATGAGATTTCTTTTTGCTATATTTAAGTACACTTGAAAAGGAAGAAATCAAACTGTGCTGTGAAATATTTTCTATTTCAACGAAGAGGGCAAATATAAAAAAAGAGTGATAAACATTTCTGAAATTCAAACAAACGCCTCAGATAAATACAGTCTGGTGCATCTGAGAAATCAAGGGAACAGAAAGTATTTATTCAAGTAAAGCAATTTTTAATAATCACTGATCATGAAATGAGCATCTCTACTGTAAGGGAAAATATCATAGAAATATATCAGTCAGCAACAATGCCTTCTTTAGGTTTCAAATTCTTCTAAGTGAGAGTTTACAACAGTAGATTCATGTGAGATTGTTACTGCAAACTATAACTGATACATCAGCCATCCTAGGAGGAATGGACTATAAAGTAATCAATATTTAGACTGTTTTAGAACCAAGATGGCACTGGCTGAATTGTAATTATGGTTAGAAATTTTTGATGAGTGGATGTAAGAAAAGTACAATATAGTAGTGTTTACAATGAACAAGTACTGAAAACTTATCTGAAGCAGTGATCCATCATTTGTGTCAAACATGACAGTGCAATCATGCAGTAAATGCATGCTGTGTCAGATGCTACTGATTAAACAGACATGACTGCTGCTGAATCACACAATTATGTTCCTCTCTATCCCATCTGCTATTAATAACAGATGCAAATGCCTAAGAATAAAAGTAGTGAAGAATTGCTGTAAATACAAACAAGAATAGATGGGTAAGCACATAAAAAGCGAAGCGTCAGCATCAAATCAGCATCAAAGGAAGATGAAATAAAAATAAAAAACAACAAAAACCTGATAAGACTGTAATGTGAAATGAACCATATTATCAGAAAAAATGCCACATTAATAACATGTTGTAGAAGTTTACATTGTGTACTCCTTTTTCATCACTTCTCTCCAGCTTTGAACTGCTGCATATAGTTCAGATTTCATTAAAATAATAGCACAATAGAATGCCATTTTGAAATCATACTTGCTTGCTTGATAAAGTATGATTTAAAGATTGATATCTGCCAAAGAATACATATCCACAGGGGTTTCAGTGCCAAAATTCTTTTAAAAAATCACCAGGTTCTTATGAATTCAACTTGCACAGAGATAGGTAAAACAGTACACAGTACTCTGAATCAGCACAGAGAAAAAAGTATGCTGAAAGTGGCATCAACTTCCAAAACAGAGTCTACAGCTGGGGAGAAAAGAGTGACTTTTAACTGCATTTTCTCTTCTTAGCCCTTGAGGAGTCCTTTTTTGAATGATGTGCAAAAAGAAAACAGATTGCTGCCTCCCTAAGTCTTTGCACAGCTGACTCTTACAGCAGACAGCCATAACCAGTTCTATCCTACACAAAGAGAGCAAGGCACCCTCTAGATCATACTTTTTGCTGTAACTATACTGAATTACTTCTTGAATTAAACACCAGGAGTGATATCAGCTTCATGACAATTCCATTTAGCTTTGTATTTGAGAACAGTATAGCACAGATAAAGAGCATCTAAGAAGTATCTGGGAAAATAGTTTGTTTGCCAAGTCCCAATTTATTTACAGAGTGTACAGTAGGGAAAGAAAGGGCAAAACTATTTGATATTACTTATGGATGTCATCATAACACAGTACATGGGTGCCACTTGCCATGACAGGGTTACAGCCATACAATTCTGAGGCCACATCAAAATCCTTAATTTTTTTTCTTTCTTTTTTTCCTAAACAAAACTATTATTTCTGAGACTGGTGCTCACAGAACTAATTTTCACTGCTCCATGGTCAGGTATCTTTTTCCATAAACCTGTACTAATAAAGAACCAGTCCTCTAATTATCACTTGTCACAGCAGAACCTGTTCACTGATCTGCCAATAGAGCAGATTACTGAGCCTGTCATAATTACTTCTGAAAAAAAAAAAAAAAACAAACATAATTTTCAGAGATAATCTCTCTAAACTTTAATAGGGTGGGGGTTTGTTGTTGTTGTTGTTTGGTTTTTCAAGACTTAATTGAAATCTGAGCTGAAATGCCCATCTCCCTTATCCTTTAATGGGGATAATGCCAATAGCTGCCAGCAGTAGTTCTCCATTTGTACCAGTATGGAAGAGGGAGATACCTGCTCATGGTGCTACATGCCGGTACAGTTATGTAAACAAATTACTGGGTTATAAAATAACAACAAAAAGCAGGCAATGCATAAATTCATGAAATTGAATGGTAAGATCTTAATATATTTGGTGTTTCATTTTTTTATATAAAACCCAGAAGCAAACACTGTTCTTAATAGAAGAGTCCACTCTTTTCTAAGAGTATGTATCGCTGTTAGTCAAGATAAAGACAAGCAGAAATATTTAAAAAGTCTTTGCTAGTATGTGATAGCACTACAAGTGGATGTTTTTGAAACTGAAGGTATTGTAGTTTATCTGCACAGAATTGTCACTGTAATGGAAACAGCCTCCATATTACACGACATTGTGACAGAAGAATTTGCATCACATCTGAAAAGTGCACAGTTTATGTATAATTTAAAACCCATTAGGCAGAAAATGCAGTTTTCAGTCTGAGGAATTTTCACTGGCTATATCTTCTTGCATAATAGCACATACAGTAGTAGTGACCTAGCAAATAAATAAAAGATTTCTGGCTTAAGCCAGCAACTTTATGCTGGAATTTAATTCCTATGTGAACCACTCAATACAATCAAGTTGCCATATCTCAGACACACCCCAGATATGATTGGCGATAATGATTCAATTTCAGCTCATCACTAAGAACTCAAACTGCTTGGTGGTGATAAATTCAATCCCAGAGTATTGCACTGTGGAATGTTTGAATCAAGAACTTCTTAAAAATCTCTCAAGGAACAGTTTGGACACTCTTTGTCTTCCCACAGGGCTATAAAAGGTCCAGCACCCCTGTGGTTGGTTGAAGCTTGGTTGACGGCTAAGTTGCTAACCCAGTGAGAGAGTTGGTAACTCCTCTGCAATCACATATTTATAGGGAAGCAAGCGCGGCAAGTCTCTCTTTGTTTCTTGCCTTAAGGGCTCAGACGTGGCCGAAGGCAAAGGGCTCAGGCCTGGGCCAAGGTCCCCCTCGACCCCTCAGCGTGGCAGCGGCGCGGGGCTGGCCCTTCCCCCCAGGCGAGAGATGTTCCGGCTGCGCAGCCAGCGTGTAGCTGAGGCCATGTGGCTGAGATTATCTGAAGCCACCAAGACCTCACAGGGAGCTGGCGGGGCCAGTGGGGCACCGTTGCATCCAGCACAGCTGGTGCCAAAACAAAGAAACACCCCACACTGCAGCTGGTAAAGACACCCTTTCCTTCAAGTCAGCGAGGAAAAAAAAGAGAAAGTAAAGTCACATGGGATGAAGCTGAACAGGGCAACCCCAAGGTCAGAAACAGAGGGGAAGGGCGAGACCACGTGGGATGGAAGCTGACTGCGGGAAAAGAGGGCGGTCGTGCTTTTGGCGCGGAGCTTAAAAATGCTTCTTGCAAAGCCGTAGAAAGAACTTTAATCCATTTGAAAAAAACTTGGGGGATGGGAAATTCTTGTGCAGCCTGTGACTTTAAAGAAAGGCCCACACCAGGCCATATAGAAGTTGTGAGAA